>CAHIKZ030003065.1:1610000-1655000 GCA_903632075.3 Acanthosepion pharaonis | reverse complement strand
AAATGCTCTGTTCATAATAAACAGTATTAACAACATTTACCAGCCTGAATGTCCAAGAAATTGTCATAGAAAATATGCATCCTCCGACAGGAATCGAATCAACAGGAATATTTTCTAGGACAAATTCTCGGACATTCAGGCCCATAAAAAGTTGTTAATACTGTTTATTATAAACAGACCATTTACTTAAATATTTGTATCTATAAAAAAAAAAAAATATAAAATATCTATATATATATATATATATATATATATATATATATATATATATATATATATGGGCAGAAACCTTCCTTTTAAGCATCTTTCATTAAATATGATGAACAAGGAAAATTTAGTTTTTTATTTAGTTTTTTTTTCCATTTTTTTACATTTTTTCATTTGGTAAGAATAAAAAACTGTCAATACTGTCCATTGTCCGATGCTCTTTCAATTATGTTTTGCTTTGGTGCTGTTAGTTTGTTTTCATTTTTTTGACTGTTCAAGTATTTTTTGTGTTGTTTTCAATACTAACATGGGTGTTTATTCTGAGCTGTTGTGTGTTAAGTATAGCTGGAATTTGAGTGAGAGATGTTTAATATCAGAGAGACTCTGTATATTAAACATCTCTCTCCCACTATCAACCTCACCTTGTTTAATAATGGAAGTGGCATGCTGTAAGTTTTATAAAAAATAGAAAGACTCTCTCGAATTTTGGCTATGCTCAATTGGAGCACTTTATGATAAAAAAAACGTACAGACAAAAATATTACCAAAATCTCCGGAGACCCCTGTTTACAATTAATTTAAAAATTGCACATTGTGTATAGGAAAGCTCGTCTAGTCTGGAGAGTATTATCAATGTTTCGTCCATGGGAGTAGATAACAAAGATGACAACAACAGCTTTGGTTACTTTCCCACCACCATCACATAGCTTATCTATGAATATTTTCATGGCAATTATTCTAATGAACTTTACTCTTTCGTACCCCAGCCGCATCAATTTAAGCATACTACTAGTTTGCCAACTCAGTCTTATCAGTTTACTGTTGAAACGGCTAGATGCAACTGTAAGTTCTATTCTAATAGCTTCTTCTCTCACACTTCTAACCTGTGGAACTCTCTTCCAGCTTCTTGCTTCTCTGTTAACTATGATCTTCAAAGATTTAAATGCAATGTCAATCATCATCTTCTGACTCCATGTGATTTTCTTCTATTGTTCTCTCTACACAATAATGTTTTTTTCAGTTTTCGTCACTCTCAAAAACCCCTTGTGTCTTAGTGGCTTTATCACCTTGCTTAGGGTAAAAATGATTAAAAGATATATATGTATAATATTTCCTATATTGTATAACCCAAGCAGATCTGAGACTGCAAAATATTGTCAAAAGATAAATCATTTGAACTTTTATTTATCTATTCACAATACATACATAAATACATTGATTTTCTAAGCCCGGCTTAGATGCAGCACAAGGTCGAAAGTATGGGGTACCCAGTGAGGGTCGAACTCACCACCCAGTTGTAACTGATCTAGCAAGAGAAGCTTTCTAACCATTACACCACGTCGAGGTGCCCATACATACATAAATATATATGAGTATATAATATACATACTGTATATATGTGTATGTGTGTGTGTATATATATATATATATATATATATATATTAAAAAATATACGTAATACCTTACATTAATCACATAATTTATTTATATGTATTTGTGTATGATTGCTCGCTCGTATACACCCCCTATATTTACCCGTTTAGTTATATATATACGTATATAAATTGTTTATTGATTTTTATTATTTTAAACATTTTATTAGTGGATACTTGTATTTGAGGAGATGCTCCATTTATTTATGATTCAGGATATTTATTTATTTTCATCTATTGGCCTGAATATTCGAGAAATTCTATTAGAGAAAAATATGCACTCTGCAGCAGAATTTGAATTTGAACCATCATTAGACCTAGCACACTTTGGACCTCTCAGCTAATATATACAATAAGTCTCTGGGTTATGATTGTCCCGACTTATGACAATTCATAGTTATGACGCAATCTTTATTAATCATCTTTCCTAGTTGCATTCCATATTGAATCTTGGTGCATTTTCTTTCTTTTATTTGTGTTGTGTTTGTGGGAAGTGTAGGGTAACCTCTTCTGATGGCAGTACTTTGAAGAAAAGGAAAGCCATCATCATGTAAGTGAAATTGTTAAATGCTCTGAAAAGGATAAGATGGCGATGAACATTGGCCAGTTGCTTGGCTTATGTCATTTGACTGTCGCAACAATTATCAAGGAAAATGATTGCCTCATTTAACATTATATTATATTTATATCCTCCATGTGTTATTTTAAGTCCTAATTATATTAACATATGTCATAATTATATTAATATATATTCTAATTATATTAACATATGTCATAATTATATTAATATATATTCTAATTATATTAACATATGTCATAGAAATGTTATCATGTCTGAGATTAATACTTTATTATTTTATTAGCATAGGTGAGGGATGTAAGTCCTCATTTATGGAAAATTGCAGGTACGTTCTGACTTACATGTTATGATGCATCATAGAAACAGAACTCTGTCATAAGTCAAGGAACCCATATATATGTATACAAGACTCTTCGTTAAGATGAATCAAGTTCTCTAGTCACTGGCGTGTTTATCTAAAAATAAATACGTCTAAATTCACCTTCATCCTTGCTGTGCATCAATGGCATAGGGGTAGAGTCTCCAACTGATACCAAATCAGTCAGGTTTCAATCCTGGCTTGAGGCAATCAGATGTCTAGCCACACTGATGAGCTGTGAAACAGTGTGTCTGTGGATGACAATATATATATATATATATATATATCCAAATTAGTGAAAGAACAAATGTAGTAAAAATCCATTGCTTGTGGCATTTACTTTAAAAAAGTGCTTAATACAAAGTAGAGCAATATATTATTATTATTTTTATTATTATAAGAGATTATAATAAAAACATGTTGAAATCACCACACAAAAGCTTTCGTGTTTCAATAATTTGATTGTACTTCTTCAGGCGATGGTAAGTAACTGGTGATTAAATGATTTTTAAGGAAATTTAAAAACAAAGTGTTACCTCTTTTCTGAAACTTAAAGAGGGGGAACATAAGGTCAGAATTAAAACTAGACTTGTGGGTATGTCTTGATTAACCAATTATATATATTATATTTTTATTATAAGAGATTATAATAAAAACATTTTGAAATCCCTATAGAAAAGCTTTTATGTTTCAATACTATGATTGTATTTCTTCAGGCACTGGTAAGTAATCATAGTATTGAAACATGAAAGCTTTTGTGTAGTGATTTCAAAATGTTTTTATTATAATCTCTTATAATAAAAATATAATAATATATATATATATATATATATATATATATATATACATGTGTGTGCATGTGTATGAAAGCAAATACTCTTGGGAAAGGTATGAATGCATCTTTTCTCCCTCTCCCCAGCTATGGGTAAATAGCAGAACAGACTGGGTCCTATAGCCTTGGGTAGCAAGCAGTCTAGGAGAAGGACAGCTCTGAATTTAAAACTTGACAAGGGTTATTTCAGGGCATACTATATGCACCAGGTCTCGGTATTTGGTTCTTCCTAATAGTGTTGGTTGTTTTTGGTCATATAGGAAGAAAATGCATAACTACCGACACCAATGTTCGAGCGTGACACTCTGGACTTAAGAATATGTTTTCTGCCAGGTGTATAAATACCGGTGTCAGGCTACTGACTGCAGTGACTATTGAGTGGAACTATCCAGTTGAATTACTGTGAATTATTGTGCATTGATGATTTGGGTTTTGATTTAGGATTTACTGGACATTAAGCTGAACTGCGCTACTAACAAGGTATTCACTGAAATAATTAATTATCTTTGATTGACTTTTACTTCTTTGTTCTTGTTAAGTATTTATCTGTGTTGTAATTAAATACTGTTTTATTTTAACATTGATGTCTTGAATTATACTAAATTATTAACAGCACTGTATGTCACAAAAGTTCTGGAAAAGCTTTCACAACTATAATCAAATCATATGTTCAAGTAGTCTGCCTGTTTAGTTCTAAGAAAAGAGCCACCAGACCCTCATTGGTTAAAAATGATAGGAGAGTCAAGTGTGTGTATATATATATATATATATATATATATGTGTGTGTGTGTGTAGAAAGTAATGGTTTCATTGATGGGATTATGTATGTGTGAAAGGGCAAAGAGAAGCAAGTATTGGTTATAATTAAGTGCTAAATATTTGGAAATGCTAAATTTAAAATATTTGTTTTCTTCAATGTCTTTGGACATGCATTTTAGCCGATTTCATTCACATATGTAAATACGTGTGTGTATGCTTATATACAGACAGCTTTGTCAATTTATACATTATCAATGATTCTTTTAACTCAACATTATATATATATATATATAATTATTTATTTAAAAATATGATTCCAACAAAAATACTAAAGAACTTTGGATTATTTACCTAATGAGTTCTTTCCTATTTTCTATATATTTTTCACATATATATATATATATATAGAGAGAGAGAGAGAGAGAGAGAGACAAATAAATCAGAGATAGATAGAAAAACATATTGAGGGAGAGAGATATGAACAGACTTACACACACACAAATACATATATATATATATATACACATAATTATAAGAGATTATAACAAAAACATATTGAAATTGCTATACAATAGCTTTAAAAGTAAATGCTATGAACAGCAGAATTTTACTTCATCTGTTCTTTCATTTGAATATATATTATATATATATATATATATATATATATATAGAATAAATCTGTATGATCAGCTACATGTAGATAAAAATGGAGTGAAACTGATATAAATAGACTCAGATAATGTTGAACAGACTGGGATGGATAGATAGATAATGAAAAACTATATACATATATATATATATATATATATACACACGTCCTTTAAATGTATGAGAAAACCCTTCGCTTGAAGGAGAAGTCAGAAGGAGTAACAAGTAGCCATTCTCTCAAGATGAGAAAGACCCCACCCCCCAGAAAAGTGAATGAATCTCAAGTGATTTTCTATTCACAGCCAAGAACCTTCAAAGAAAAATCAATCAGCAACAAACACTATTTGTTTTTCTCTTATTAAATATAAAATTAAGATAAAAAATAAAAAAAATGAAAATAAAAAACAATTGAATTTTTTTTCAAATTTTAAACATATAAAAAATTAAAATATAAAAATATTAAAAAAAGATTCAGCAAAAAAGCCTATAAATACAAAATAAAAAAATCTATTTTTTTTCCCAATTAAAATAATTTTAATCTGGCAATCTAAGAAAACTCTCTAAATTTTTAAGTGAAAATGGCAGGGACAAAAAATGCTCACCTCTAAAAGAAGAAATAATGATTTATTATTTTGACTTAATTTTATTTTATATTAAGGTGCAAGAGTGTTGGAAAGAGAAGGGTGTTGCCCATGACCTTCGACAGATTATTTTAATTAAGCATAAAATTGGGGAAAGAAACAAATATTAATTTTCTGTTTCTTTTTAATAAAATTTAAAATTTTGAATTCAAAGAATCTAAAGAGGTTGTTCAATGGCTTTCATCAGGTGACTTGGTTTTGCTAAGAATAAAAAAAGACAAGGAAAGAATTTAAACAGGGGAATAATGTTAGGGTGCTGCTCAAAAATGAGACCAAAGTCCGACTGCGTTTGGTTCAAATTTCATAAAATTGGGATGACTATTGTACTTTTATTTTCCATTATACTTAATTATCCCACGTGGGTATCTAGGATTTTAAAAGCTAGAAAATTGTCTATTGGAAGAAATGGTTCCTGGCCTTTATTTAAATTCAGAATTTTCTTCTAGTTTTTTTTTTTTTTTTTTTAGTTGATTTATGATAATAAACTACAACATCTGAGCAAATGAGATAAAAAAATTTACCCTCACCCCCCACAACCAACATACTCCAACCTCTGACTCATCTGCCACTTGAACCAAACCTGCAACAACAGAGATTCTTTAAATTGAATCAGGCACCAATGAGTCTTGCCAATGTTCAAATGAGGAAGAACATAGATAGATAGAATGATATAAAGATAGAGATTGAGAGAGAGCTTACAGAGATAGATATGAACAATATATATATATATATATATATTTTGGTTCTCAATCTCTATCTATCTATCTTTATATATCCAAATGAGAGAAAGAATAGATGGAGTAAAAATACACTGTTTGTATCATTTACTTTTTTAAAACGTGCTCAATGCAAAGTAGAGCAATATATTATTATTATATTTTTATTATAAGAGATTATAATAAAAACATTTGAAATCCCTACACAAAAGCTTTTATGTTTCAATACTATGATTGTATTTCTTCAGGCAATTGTAAGTAATCATAGTATTGAAACATGAAAGCTTTTGTGTAGCAATTTCAAAATGTTTTTATTATAATCTCTTATAATAAAAATATAATAATAATTATATATATATATATATATATATATATAAAAAGAGTGAGAGAAAGAAATAGATTTAGTTGATTTTGTTTATTTGCATATCAACCTCTGTGGATTATTTATCTAAATATCTTGAACAATTTATAGATAGATAGATATAAATAGACTGGGACATAAATAAATATGAATAAACTGAGATAAATAGTTATGAATAGACTGAAATAGACAGATAGGTTAGATATGAAAAGAATGAGAGAGAGAGATAATACTGATTATATATATGTATATTCATATTATAGTGATAGATATGAACAGAATAAGATATATATTAATAATGAACAGGCTGAATTAGATAAACAGATATAAACAGGTGGTAAAAGATAGATAGATATATCGGTATAAAGAGGCTTAGACAGATATGAACAGGTTGAGACAGATATGAACAGAATAATATATATATATATATATATATATATATTTATGAAAAACTTGATAATTCGTACAGGTAGATTTATAGATACATAGCTAGATAGATAATGGACAGGCTGAGATAGATAGATATATTGATATGAGCTGGCTGAGATTGATATAAACAGGCTTTCATATATATATATATTATATATATAGACAGATAGATAGATAGATATGAACAGAATAAAATATATATTGATAAATATGATAAGGCTGAGATATATATATATATATATAGATATATATATATATTGAATCGGATAGATAGATAATGAACAGACTGAAATAGATAACAAAATAAAATATATATTGATAGATATGAACAGGCTCATATATATATATATATATCAGCCTGTTCATCTCTCTCCCATATATATAGACAGATAGATAGATAATAAAAAGCTATATATAGATATGAATAGACTGGAATAGATATGAACAGGCTTATATATATATATATATATATATATATATATATCTCAGCCTGTTCATCTCTCTCTCTCTCTCTCTCTGTATATATATATATATATATATATATATATATATATATATATATAGATAGATAGATAGATAGATAATAAAAGCTATATATAGATATGAACAGACTGGATTAGATATGAACAGTGTTACATGTATGAACAGCCTGCATTAGATAAATATTGAAAAACTAGATATTGATATGAATAAACCGAGATAGATATGACACACTACATGAACAGATGAACAGAATGAGATAGATAATAAAAACCTATATATGAAGTAGATATGAATAGACTTATATAATGAACATTTCCATATAGCTTTTTTGAACAGTCATTAAAGTCAGCTTCAATTTAAACATGGGAAAATTGCAAAGAAAATCTCACAGTTCAAATTCTGATTTTGACTTCTATTGAAACAGGAATATGCAAAACTAACACCAGTATTTTATTGAAATGCCGATTGAATAAACAATTAAGATATTGATGAAAAAGTTGTTTATATAATCTGGTATCTTCTCAGTTGGATTTATTGCTGACATCTCAAATTCTGGCTTTTGATACAAATCCCCACCCCTTCTCTTTACTACATGTTGATTTCAAACTTTCCCAACCTGGGGGTCATAAACCCTTGAGGGAAAATTCAGAGGGGGGGCAGCCCTTTTTTAAATTACCAAAAATCAAGCAATTATCCAATTTAAGTGAAAATTTCAGTACACATTCATTAATTATTTACTTTTATAATGAATAGGGGTTTTATTTTTTTTTAAATTTGAGAAAATATTATTCTTTTTGTAATAAATACCAACATTTTCATGATTAAATTTTACTTCAAAAAATGTTAAAGTCACAAATTTTTACATTTTCATAAAGATTAATCATTGACACATCTCCACTGAAAAAATAGTTTTACAAAGATTCCAACACAACACAAATAGGACTGTCTTAAATATTTGTTTTAAAAACAGTATTTAAGTTTTCAGGAATTTTTTTATGTGTTGAAATCTTTAAAACATTTTATTTTTTTAAGCGATCATTTTTTCGGTTTTATCTTTCTAGAAATGTAAAAAATAGGGACTAGAAATTTTATTTTAATTACTAGCTGTGAACTTCTGGCTAGTATTACTATTAGTAAAAAAAAAAAAAATCAGTGATCCTCCTTAGTGGATGATCTTGGAATAAAAATATGATTTTATTGAGATATATTACTGTTGTAGAGTGGTTTCACAGTGGAGGCTTGTATTTGTACTAAGTCGGTCCTAAAAAAGGTTCACTACTCCTACTTATTATAGGTGGGAGAGTTTATTAACTATAGAATAGGTGTGTTCCACTATAACAATTACTCTTTTAATTGATTTTAAAGAACTGTTCAGAAAGAAAATTACAATTTAAAAAAATAAGAGCTACTGAAATTAGTACCTCTGCCTCTCCCCACTCCCAGTAGGCATGGGGCCCTGATGCAGTTGAGAGGTTCGGGGTAGTAAGCACCATCTCCATTGATTATTATAGTTGATGATTGACAACATATCTTAGGTAGAAAAAAGTACAAAAAGTAAAAAAAAAAAAAAATGCTGCTGAAACTAACCCTTCTGGGGCTACAACCTTGTCGGGAGTGGGGGGTACCTGTGTAGTATGCACCGCATCGGCTCTGCAGATGCATGATGTATATTATTAGTTGATGACTGACAATGTAACATCAGTTTTAAAATAATTTTAAAAATGGCAGATAGCCATAAAACAGTGCTGAAAAAATGGCAGAGGCAACAACAGGGAAAAATAAAAAACGAGGTGAAGAAGGGATTGTCAGTGGTCAGGAATTAATGCTGGTGTTGCTGACAAGGCTGCTATATGTGTAATGTTTATGCATTGCTTATAGTTTTAATATGAAAATCAGGAAGAAAGGGATTGTCAGTGGTCTGGAATTAATGCAAGCATTACTGATAATTTACTATAAAAATGTATTGAAAAATCAAGAAGAAAGGGATTGTCAGTGGTCAGGAATTAATGCGAGCATTACTGATAATTTACTATAAAAATGTATTGAAAATCACGAAGAAAGGGATTTTCAGTGGTCAGGAATTAATGCAAGCATTACTGATAATTTACTATAAAAATGTATTGAAAATCAAGAAGAAAGGGATTGTCAGTGGTCAGGAAATAATGCAAGCATTACTGATAATTTACTATAAAAATGTATTGAAAATCAAGAAGAAAGGGATTGTCAGTGGTCAGGAATTAATGCAAGCATTACTGATAATTTACTATAAAAATGTATTGAAAATCAAGAAGAAAGGGATTGTCAGTGGTCAGGAATTAATGCAAGCATTACTGATAATTTACTATAAAAATGTATTGAAAATCAAGAAGAAAGGGATTGTCAGTGGTCAGGAATTAATGTGAGCATTACTGATAATTTACTATAAAAATGTATTGAAAATCAAGAAGAAAAGGGATTGTCAGTGGTCAGGAATTAATGTGAGCATTACTGATAATTTACTATAAAAAAAGTATTGAAAATCAAGAAGAAAGGGATTGTCAGTGGTCAGGAATTAATGCAAGCATTACTGATGATTTACTATAAAATTTATTGAAAAATCAAGAAGAAAAAATATTGTCAGTGGTCAGGAATTAATGCAAGCATTACTGATAATTTACTATAAAAATGTATTGAAAAATCAAGAAGAAAGGGATTGTCAGTGGTCAGGAATTAATGCAAGCATTACTGATAATTTACTATAAAAATGTATTGAAAAATCAAGAAGAAAGGGATTGTCAGTGGTCAGGAATTAATGCAAAACATTACTGATAATTTACTATAAAATGTATTGAAAATCAAGAAGAAAGGGATTGTCAGTGGTCAGGAAATAATGCAAGCATTACTGATAATTTACTATAAAAATGTATTGAAAATCAAGAAGAAAGGGATTGTCAGTGGTCAGGAATTAATGCAAGCATTACTGATAATTTACTATAAAAATGTATTGAAAATCAAGAAGAAAGGGATTGTCAGTGGTCAGGAATTAATGCAAGCATTACTGATAATTTACTATAAAAATGTATTGAAAATCAAGAAGAAAGGGATTGTCAGTGGTCAGGAATTAATGTGAGCATTACTGATAATTTACTATAAAAATGTATTGAAAATCAAGAAGAAAGGGATTGTCAGTGGTCAGGAATTAATGCAAGCATTACAGATAGAATAGTGCCAGCATATATAATGTGGAGACATAATTTTCTTTTTCAATTTTTAATATTATGAATGTATTAATATCTGTCATAATCCTACAGAAAAGAGCACGTGCATTTTTCTGAAAAATAATGAAAGAACTAATGAAAGAGAAAATAAGATATCAAGAAGAAAATTGATGGAAAAAAAAAGTGAATGAAATGATGAATAAGAAAGAAAAGAAAAAATAAAACTGGAATGAGGCAAACAATAAGAATAAAAAGAAGAAATGAAAGAAAAAGAAAAATGAAAAATGACTGAAAATGAATGTATGACACAAATGAAATATGAAAAGAAAAATGAAGAAAAGAAGTAAGAAAAGAAGTAAGAAATGAAGGCATGAAAAAATTTTAAATGAAAGAAGAATTTAATGAGTTTATAAAATGAGAAAAGAGAATGAAAAATAGGAAGGAGAAAAGAACACACAAAGTATCAGAAATATACTAATTTATTTATGATTTATTTATTTGTTCTTCTTGCCACGGTACAATGCACAATGAAATTGTGTAGCAGTCCCCAGGTGCACCAATACACACACAAAAATCAAACAAACAAAAAAGACAAACAAAAGAAAACATTATTGAATGAAGAAAAGTAATACTGTTTAAAATATGTTGAAAATTGTCAGCATGCAGCAGCCTTCATTTTACGCAGGGTCGAAGGATAAAAGCTGTCCCTCAATCGCGTTGTCCAAGAACTAATAGAATTAAAACGTTGTCCTGAGGGTAACAGTTCAAACCTGGGAGGCATACTGTCTTAAATGAATGAAAAATAACTGGAAGGAGGAATAAAAAAAATGTAAAGGGAAGAAAAGAGGAATGAAAGGTAGGAATAAGAAATAGATAAAAAGACAGAATGATAGAGAGTAAAAACAAATAATAGAGAGTGGCAAAGAGAGAGAATAAGAGAGTGGCAAAGAGAGAGAATAAGAGAGAGGCAAAGAGAGAGAATAAGAGAGTGGCAAAGAGAGAGAATAAGAGAGAGGCAAAGAGAAAGAATAAGAGAGAGGCAAAGAGAAGAAATAAGAGAGAGGCAAAGAGAAGGAATAAAAGGTTGCCAAAGAGAAGTGATAACAGAGAGGCAAAAGAAAGATTAAAAGAGAGACAAAAAGAAGGAATAAGAGAGTAGTAAAAGAAAGAATAAGAGAGTGGCAAAGAGAAAGAATAAGAGAGTGGCAAAGAGAAAGAATAAGAGAGTGGCAAAGAGAAAGAATAAGAGAGTGGCAAAGAGAGAGAATAAGAGAGTGGCAAAGAGAGAGAATAAGAGAGTGGCAAAGAGAGAGAATAAGAGAGTGGCAAAGAGAAAGAATAAGAGAGAGGCAAAGAGAGAGAATAAGAGAGTGGCAAAGAGAGAGAATAAGAGAGTGGCAAAGAGAGAGAATAAGAGAGAGGCAAAGAGAGAGAATAAGAGAGTGGCAAAGAGAAAGAATAAGAGAGAGGCAAAGAGAAAGAATAAGAGAGTGGCAAAGAGAGAGAATAAGAGAGAGGCAAAGAGAGAGAATAAGAGAGTGGCAAAGAGAGAGAATAAGAGAGTGGCAAAAGAAAGAATAACAGAGAGGCAAAGAGAAAGAATAAGAGAGAGGCAAAGAGAAGGAATAAGAGAGTGGCAAAAGAAAGAATAAAGTGGAAGGAAAGAAGTAGAAATAAGAAAGGGGAGAAACAAGGGAATAAGGGTAGAAAGTAAAAAAAAGAAAAGAAAATGTAAAGATTTTGAATGGAATATGAAAAAGAGGAAAAGCATCAATTGCAGCAGAAAAGAAAAAAAGAGGAGAAAGTAAAAAAAAAGAGAAAAAAAGACAAAACCAAAAAATAAATGCCATGATATAAAATGAACGAAAGAGCTAAGAATGTCAAAGCAATTCTAAAAGGAAAAGAAAAAAAATCCCGCAAGTAAGCTAATATTGATCATCAGCACCAGATATATTTACTAAAGCCTACGGAGCAAAGGCAGAACTTAATTTCTTCCACATCTGCGTCCTAATCATTAATGCCCTAGAAAATTACATCTATTCTAGTTTAACCATTAAAAAGAAACGATTGAAGGTCGTTTTAGTATTGTGCTAGTGATACTTTTGGCATCAGTAATCAAGGCATTTTATCTTTACAATTAATTCACTTGTTGCATGTAAGAAAGAAATTGGTCTTTTCAAAGGAAAACCTAAAAAGGAAACAGAAAGCAAAAGTAATGCATTAGCAACCTGTTGTCACCTTAGAAGTGAGATATTCCATCATGGAATATGCAGCATAGTTGCTTATTTGTTTTGAATAATGTTTCCTGTTTCTGTAACAACAGAATATCCCATTACTAAGAAGGGGGTATCAGACTATGTGATCAATAAATATGTAGATAGTTATGAAAAAATGACATAGATAGATAGATTGTTTGATAAATAGATAGATCGATATGAACAGACTGAGATGCAAACACACTGAGATAGATAGATCTGAACAGACTTAGATAGATATATAGATAGATAGATAGATAGATCTGAACAGACTTAGATAGATAGATAGATAGATAGATAGATCTGAACAGACTTAGATAGATAGATAGATAGATAGATAGATCTGAACAGACTTAGATAGATAGATAGATAGATAGATCTGAACAGACTTAGATAGATAGATAGATAGATAGATAGATAGATGATGATAGATAGATAGATAGATAGATCTGAACAGACTTAGATAATAGATAGATAGATAGATAGATAGATAGATAGATAGATCTGAACAGACTTAGATAATAGATAGATAGATAGATCTGAACAGACTTAGATAGATAGATAGATAGATCTAGATGAATAGATAGATAGATAGATAGATCTGAACAGACTTAGATAGATAGATAGATAGATAGATAGATAGATAGATCTGAACAGACTTAGATAGATAGATAGATAGATAAATAGATAGATCTGAACAGACTTAGATAGATAGATAGATCTGAACAGACTTAGATAGATATGAATAGACTTAGATAGATCTGAACAGACTTAGATAGATCTGAACAGACTTAGATAGATAGATAGAACATACTAGATAGATCTGAACATACTTAGATAGATCTGAACAGACTTAGATAATATAGATAGATCTGAACAGACTTAGATAGATAGATAGATAGATAGATCTGAACAGACTTAGATAGATAGATAGATAGATCTGAACAGACTTAGATAGATAGATAGATAGATCTGAACAGACTTAGATAGATAGATAGATAGCTAGATGAGATCTGAACAGACTTAGATAGATAGATGAATCTGAACAGACTTAGATAGATAGATAGATCTGAACAGACTTAGATAGATAGATAGATCTGAACAGACTTAGATAGATCTGAACAGACTTAGATAGATCTGAACAGACTTAGATAGATCTGAACAGACTTAGATAGATCTGAACAGACTTAGATAGATAGATAGATCTGAACAGACTTAAATAGATAGATAGATAGATAGATCTGAACAGACTTAGATAGATAGATAGATCTGAACAGACATAGATAGATAGATAGATAGCTAGATAGATCTGAACAGACTTAGATAGATAGATAGATCTGAACAGACTTAGATAGCTAGATAGATCTGAACAGACTTAGATAGATAGATCTGAACAGACTTAGATAGATAGATAGATAGATAGATAGATCTGAACAGACTTAGATAGATAGATCTGAACAGACTTAGATAGATAGATCTGAACAGACTTAGATAGATCTGAACAGACTTAGATAGATAGATAGATCTGAACAGACTTAGATAGATAGATAGATCTGAACAGACTTAGATAGCTAGATAGATCTGAACAGACTTAGATAGATAGATAGATCTGAACAGACTTAGATAGATAGATAGATCTGAACAGACTTAGATAGATAGATAGATCTGAACAGACTTAGATAGATAGATAGATCTGAACAGACTTAGATAGATAGATAGATAGATCTGAACAGACTTAGATAGATAGATAGATAGATCTGAACAGACTTAGATAGATAGATCTGAACAGACTTAGATAGATAGATCGATCTGAACAGACTTAGATAGATAGATAGATAGATAGATAGATAGATCTGAACAGACTTAGATAGATGATAGATAGATAATAGATGAATAGATAATGATATAGATAGATAGATAGATAGATCTGAACAGACTTAGATAGATAGATAGATAGATCTGAACAGACTTAGATAGATAGATAGATGAATCTGAACAGACTTAGATAGATAGATAGATAGATCTGAACAGACTTAGATGAATAGATAGATAGATCTGAACAGACTTAGATAGATAGATAGATGAATCTGAACAGACTTAGATAGATAGATCTGAACAGACTTAGATAGATAGATCTGAACAGACTTAGATAGATAGATAGATCTGAACAGACTTAGATAGATAGATAGATCTGAACAGACTTAGATAGATAGATAGATCTGAACAGACTTAGATAGATAGATAGATCTGAACAGACTTAGATAGATAGATCTGAACAGACTTAGATAGATAGATAGATCTGAACAGACTTAGATAGATAGATCTGAACAGACTTAGATAGATAGATCTGAACAGACTTAGATAGATAGATAGATCTGAACAGACTTAGATAGATAGATCTGAACAGACTTAGATAGATAGATCTGAACAGACTTAGATGATCTGACAGACTTAGATAGATAGATAGATAGATAGATAGATCTGAACAGACTTAGATAGATAGATAGATAGATAGATAGATAGATCTGAACAGACTTAGATAGATAGATAGATAGATAGATCTGAACAGACTTAGATAGATAGATAGATAGATAGATAGATCTGAACAGACTTAGATAGATAGATAGATAGATCTGAACAGACTTAGATAGATAGATAGATAGATAGATCTGAACAGACTTAGATAGATAGATAGATAGATAGATAGATCTGAACAGACTTAGATAGATAGATAGATAGATAGATAGATCTGAACAGACTTAGATAGATAGATAGATAGATCTGAACAGACTTAGATAGATAGATAGATAGACTTAGATAGATCTGAACAGACTTAGATAGATCTGAACAGACTTAGATAGATAGATCTGAACAGACTTAGATAGATAGATCTGAACAGACTTAGATAGATAGATCTGAACAGACTTAGATAGATAGATACCAACAGACTTAGATAGATAGATACCAACAGACTTAGATAGATAGATACCAACAGACTTAGATAGATAGATACCAACAGACTTAGATAGATAGATACCAACAGACTTAGATAGATACATACATAGATCTGAACAGATAGATAGATAGATATGAAGAGACTGACATATATAGATAGATATCAGGGTCAACACTAGTTCTTCCCCCCAGAAAACTTTTGATACAGGGCCCCCTCTCTGCTACATGCCGATTTCAAAATTTCACAAACAGGGGGCCACAAACCCTCAAAGGAAAATTTGGGGGGAAATGCAGTGCTTTTTTAAATTACCAAAAGTCAGTGAATTATCCAATTCAAATGAAAATTTTAGTACATATTCCTTGATTATTTATTTTTATAATGAATAGTTTTTTTATTTTAAAAAATTCTGAGAAAATGTTATTCTTTTTGTAACATGCACCAATGTTTTCATGATTAAATTTTACTCAAAAAAAATGTTTAAGTCACAAATTTTTACATTTCCGTAAAGATTAATCACCAACACATCTCCACTGAAAAAAATAATTTACAAATATTCTAACACATGAAAAAACATCCCCCGACAAACTAAATTTTCTTAAAAAAAAATGAAAAGTGCTAATGCATGACAGGATTTGATGTATTTACTGTTTTGCCGATTGTTTGTTGGAAAAATTAGGGTCAATTAGTGTTTTTTAGAGTTAGGGTTAGGGGTAGAATTTTTCTGTAAACGTCTGACGAATGGGATAATCTGCATTTACATTGATACATTGTTTAGCGTCTTTTACTAGCATCTCTTTTACCTGGTCCTGTCATGCATTTTCACTGCAAAAACTCAAAAAAAAAACTCAAAAAATGTTTCCTCTAATACGATTCTTAGCTAAATAAATGCTTAAATTGATTTAAAAGAACTGTTCACAAAGAAAATTACAATTTAAAAAAAAATATGTGCTACTGAAATTAACACTTCCTGCATTTGTGTGACATGAACAAATGCCGAGCAGAAGGAGCAAAATACATCCTGACAATATATAGATGGAAAACTCTTTTATATTGTGTTGTCTGAAGTATAAACCAGACCAATGTTACCATTTGCCTAAAGTATAAACGAGACCAGTATTACTATTTGCCTCAAGTATAAACTGCACCAATATTTAACATTTGTCTCAAGTATAAGCCAGACAACATTTACCATTTGCTTCAAGTATAAACTGCACCAAAGTTTACAATTTGCCTCAAGTATAAGCCAGACAAATATTTACCATTTGCTTCAAGTATAAACTGCACCAAAGTTTACAATTTGCCTCAAGTATAAGCCAGACAAATATTTACCATTTGCTTCAAGTATAAACTGCACCAAAGTTTACAATTTGCCTCAAGTATAAGCCAGACAAATATTTACCATTTGCTTCAAGTATAAACAGCACCAAAGTTTACAATTTGCCTCAAGTATGAGCCAGACAAATATTTACTATTTGTCTCAAGTATAAACTGTGCCAACATTTACTATTTGCCTAAAGTATAAACTGCACCAAAATTTACGATTTATTTGTTTACGATTTGCCTCAAGTATAAGGCTAATATTTACCATTTACCTTAAGTATAAACCAGACCAGTATTACTATTTGCCTCAACTATAAGCTGCACCAACATTTACCATTTGCCTCAAGTATAAACTGCACCAAAGTTTACCATTTGCCTCAAGTATAAACTGCACCAAAGTTTATCATTTGCCTCAAGTATAAACTGCACTATTTACTATTTGCTTCAAGTATAAACCAGACCAACATTTACTATTTGCCTCGAGTATAAACCAGGCCAATGTTTACCTTTTGACTATAAAAACCAGATTGTAATAAAAGCCTGACCAATAAGTCCTACCAGGTTCATTATTGGTGGCCACAATCTTAACAACAGAAGTATATGCAAATGACACAGTATTGATAGCAGACGTAGAAAGGAAACTACAGGAACTCCTACAGAAAATAAAGAAAATAAAAAAAAAAGAACTAAACATCAACTGCAAGAAGACAGAATGCATGGTTAACAAAAGGAGAGCCGAGCATATAAAAACACACCCATCCCAGTGTTCATTGTCGCTTGTCAATTCAATTTTCTTACAAGAACTCTTACAGAATTTAGTAAGGGAAAGTGAGAAAAAAGGACTAATTTTTAACTGCAAGGAGACAGAATGCATGGTTGTTAACAAAAAAAACAGCTGAACATGCAAATTACAAAATGGAGATACCAAAATCAAACAAATACAACAGTTTAAATATCTGGGAAGCATTTTCACGCTTTCCAAAAGGTAAGCAAAGTATTAAGAAACACAAAAATTTCATTAGAACCAAAGAAAATAGCACTGAACTGTTATGTAATATCAGTCCACCTATATTTCAGTGAATGCTGGACATTCTCATCACAGATTAAGAAATTTGAAGTAATAGCAATGTGGTTCTACAGAAGGATGTTGAGAATACCATGAACTGAAAATGTGAGAAACAAGTTTTAGAAAACAAAACTTATATTTAACATCAGAAAGAGTTGATATTTCTATTATACATAATGAGGAAAGGGGGCTTAGAAAATTTGACACTGTCAAGACATATTTGTGGCACAGAGCAATGGTCACCCTTGAAATATTAACAATTGTAGTAGTGTAGAATTTTGTCGATAGATGGGAAAAATAACCTGTAGTGAAGTTTGTGCCCAGAGAATCTGTGCTTTGTCAGAATTATTAATATAAAATGTCAAAATAATAGTGTTTATATGAACTATGGAATACCAAATGGGAAGAAGAGATGGTTTGTTCGATCATGAAGGGGGAGAGGTCAGTAATCAAGATGTGTTCTAAGGTTATTCACACCCCGGTTTTTTGTCACCTACCACTGTGTTTATTTAAGAGTGTGTTTATGTGAAAACAAACTGTCAGAGACACAGAGTCGGTCAGTTGAAGTCGACAAGAAAGAGAGATAGGTAGTGAGAGTGAAAGCGTCTGCTTGCTACTAAGATAATTATGGTAACTACTAAGAACAAAAAAGGTAAGTCCGAAAACTACTTACCTTCTTTCAGAATTATTTGCCATATTTGTTTTTGTTTTTTTCTGGACTTTATTTCTGTTGTGGAGTATTTTCACAGTGGAGGCTTGTATTTCTAATAAGTCATACAAAACGTTAGGAACTTGGGAAATAATAGTCAATGACGCAGCAAATCTAGTTGTGATAGTTGGTACTTCAAATGTCCGAATCTCAACTGACATTCTCAACACCGTTCAGCCAGACTTGCCACTGCTACTCCTACTTATTATCTATGGGAGAGTCCATTACCAAAGAATAGGTACTATGGCACAATTTCATATATACTACTTTCTTGTAAAAGAAGCATTATTCTTTTTGTACCAATTTCTTACTTGGCCCAATTCTCACCCAACGAACTTGCAGGTAGACCAGCTGAACCTTCCGGGATCTACAATTTGTTAATTGCTCTCCAGGATCAAAAAAATCATAATGTGGCTGGAAAGTGGAATCGAATCGACATTGTGAACCAGAGACTTTGATTGAATCTGTAATACTGGACCAGGACAGGACCAATGGACGGTCTTGTAGAATACATCGATCCAGTGGGGTCTGGATATAGGTGTTACAATATTGAAGGCAAGAGGGACAGAGGAAAACAGCACATAACCTACCTAGTGAGCTTGTGCAAATGATTGGCAGAACAGGGTTGAGGAGAGATAGCAAAAAGACAAAATTTAATAAGAGCTACAAAGGACAGGAAATTGTGGAGAGCCGTGATCACCAATGTCCTGAAGGGATATAGCACATAGAAGAATATTTGCCTTTTGACTCAAGTATAAACCTGACAATTTTTTCCTTTTGACTCAAGTATAAACCTGGCCAATGTTGACCATTTCAGTCCAATATAAACCTGACCAATGTTGACCATTTCACTCAAGTATAAACCTGACCTATCGTTGTGGTAAACTCTCCTACAGTAGAATGAACACTTCCTCCTCTCATAAATACAAACTGTGAGAGTTGGATAGTGTAGAGAGTGGAGTAGTAGACACAGTACTAACCTACTTATTACTAACACTATTGTTTTGTATATATCTTCAATATACTTTTTCAACCTACCTTCGTCTTCCGTGTCTTTCTTTCTGGCCCCTAAACAGGCCACAACACCTATGTTGACCATTTCTCTTCAGTATAAATTCTGACCAATGTTGGCCATTTTACTCAAGTATAAACCTGACCAATGTTGACCATTTCAGTCCAATATAAACCTGACCAATGTTGATCATTTCACTGAAGTGTAAATCTGACCAATTTTGACCATCTCACTCAAGTATAAATCTGACCAATGTTGAACATCTCACTCAAGTATAAATCTGACCAATGTTGACCATTTCTCTTCAGTATGAATTCTGACCAATGTTGACCATTTCAGTCCAATATAAACCTGACCAATGTCGACCATTTCAGTCCAATATAAACCTAACTAATGTTGACCATTTTACTCAAGTATAAACCTGACCAATGTTGACCAATAAAAAAGAAAAATTATGAGATTAAATAGGCTGACAAGTGCTGATATGTCATTAAATTAACCAGTAAAATAATTAACCCAATGTCAAGTGAGTCTGTCAAGATACCTGGTGATGAAGCAGAGTAGAATAAGAGGATTCATGCCTTTCACAATGGTGTTAATGTGAGATGAACCTTAATAAATTTACAATCAAATGGAAAAAATACATTGAAATATAAAAGGGAATCAACCAACTTTCAATGTTCATCAAATTTACTGTCTCGGAAATGGAAGAGGTCTGCATCTGAACAATTTTCTTTTAAGATGGCCACCGAAACACAACAGTGTTAGATACATACCTGTAAAAAAAAAAAAAAAAAAAAATGAAGCAATATTAATTTTTTAGAGGAGTTTTCTTTACATTTTTTAATCATTTCATGCAAGGAAATAAAGCCACTAAGATGTAAGAGCTTACTAAGTGTGAGAGAATATGAGAAAAAAAAACATGAATGAAAGAGATCAGCAAAAGAGAAGGGAGAGAAGAAAACAGCTGACGTATTTAAATTTTTGAAGATCAAAGTCGGCTGGAAAGCAAAAAACTGGTAAAGAGTTACACAGGCAAAAAAAAAGAAACTATTAGCATATAAATTATGGTTACATCGAGCCAAGTCAACTGTAAAATGATGAGACCTAGCTGCCAATCTGGTACTGCTCTTAAATTCATAAAGTCTAGGTACCATAGAGGAAAGTAATATTTATTTTGTGTAAAATACAAAAAGGTGGCACAAAGCCAAAAGATGAGCTGGAGAAGGCTGGTTGCCTTCTGTGTTATAATTAAACTTAGCTAGTCACAATTACTGAGCCAAACATCCTACAGTATTTCTTAAACTAAAACAACAGATTCTTACTTACCATTCTTACTAAAGCCACCATAATATCTCAAAGCCATAGAGGAAAAGTTCATCCAAACGATGATCATGAAAGTATTTATAGAAAAGGCACAGAAATGTGACTGAAGCCGAGATGCCAGGTTAGAACTAATAACATTGCAGATTCTTTGGATTTCATCAAGAATCTCTAAATATATAGCAGGAACACCAGACCAGGTGTTGCAACAATATTCAAAGCAAGGATAAATGGTAGACTTATAAATATGAAAGACAGATCTTTTTTTTTTCTTGTTTCTGTTTTTTTTTTATTCACTGTTTTCTTTTTTTTATCAATTCATTCATTATTATTATTATTATTTTGAATCATTTCACCTCAAGCAACGCAAGAAAACCAATTAGAAGCAAGGGGTTACCGAGTGTAAAAGAAAATGACAAAAAGAAAAACTCTATTAAGGAGAGAGAACTATAAAAGAACAAGAATTAAGAAGATGGAAGATAACGACTGACATTGACGTTAAATATTTGAAGATCAAAGTCGATAATTTTTGAAGATAGATGATTATTGATTTTTGTTTTATCACAAGGTTCAGGCTATCCCACATTTTGCAAACATTGTATCAGATATATTTTTATATTAGTTTACATAAATATTATTATATATCATAAATTAACTTTTAATTATATATAATTATGTTATGTAATAATTTATTTTATTTGTTACATTGTTAGCAATATTACAGCATTGTTAATATTATGTAATATTAACATTAATATTAAATATATGTTAATATTATATCATTGCTAATATAATTATAATAACACTACGTAACTCGATTTTCGTCCTTGAATAGCAACTATTACTTTCTACTTACCTACACCAAGAAAGTATGAAAAATGGCTAATATTTTCTTCAAACTTTGCTTTTGTGACTAGGATAATGATATTTCTGAAACTGTCTTATTCCCATTGGGAAAATTGGCAAATGTGACCATTCTTATTCATGTAAAGTAGAAACAAAATGTCAGGATTTGATAGTAACATTTATAGACATAGCAAAATGTGTCACCCGAATGCTTATAGCCTATTGATGCCATCTGTGACAAATGTATCTATCAATGATGACTTGTTCGCACTTGGACAGCTGGAAGTAAACTGAACTGTTGAGCTTACGTTCACTGTATTAATTCTGCCATCTATGTTGCCAGAACATTCTAGAAATTCTTGAAACTTTTTGAAACTTCTAGAAAATTCTCCTTCAGCAACTCAGTGCTAAATAGTTCTAGAATGTAATTTAAATTAGGTTAGTTAAAAAAAAACTATGTTCAGGTTACAAAAGCAAAGTTTGACAGAAATAGTCATTTCCTTTGCTTTTTAGACAGAAGCAATTAGGAAATAATCCTTATGGACCAAAGACAATGAAAATTAAAATTTTCTTACACATTATTATTGTTATACCAGAACATTACTTATTCTATTGTAATAGACTCTCCCACAGATAATAAGTAGTAGTAGCAGTGGCCAGTTGGGCTCAGTGGTGTTGAGTGAGTCAGTCGATGTCGGACATTGAAGTATCAACCATCACAACTAGATTGCTGCGTCATTAACTCTTATTTCAAGTTCCTAACATTTTGTACGTCGGACACTTTTTAGGACCGACTTAGTGAAATACAAGCCTCCACTGTGAAAACTACTCTACAACAATTATTGATATCACCTGACATGTATCTTTTTGTCTCAGTCAATGCTTGTTTGCTGCTGCTGCTCTGTTCCCATGTTGCAGGTTATCTAAAGCCAAAAAATGTTTTTGGGTTGAAAGATTTTATGCTTTGAGATAATAATGATTTTTGGAATTCATCTATTCCCATTGAGAAAGTGGCAAAGGTAAACATTATTGTTTACACTAAGTAGAAACAAAATGGCACATTATTAAAAGTAGATTTTTTTTTATTCTAGGATAACACAAGGGAGATGACAATTTTTTTCTGATTTAGGCTTATAATGTAAATTACTTTCATGAATCAATCCCAAAAATATAATCTTCCACCATGTTTTTATCATACAATCTTTGGTAATCTGGAAATTCTTGAAACTTTTAAAAACTTCTCAAAAGTTCTAGAAAATTCTCCTTCAGCAACTTAGAATCTCTCTGGGATGTAAGAGAACATAGATTAGTTTCAAAACATCGATGTCTAGATCACAAAAGCAAAGTTTAAAGAGAATAGTAGTCATTTCCTTTGCTTTCTAGACAGAAGCAATTAGGAAATACTTTTTTCTACCAAAGACAAAAAAAAATCAAAATTTTGTTACACAATGTAATCTATATTATTTATTGGCAGATCTATTGTCACAAGGGAATATTTAAAAACAACAGTGATAAAAAAAAAAAAAGAATAGCCAAAGTGAATGAAATTGGTTAAGTTGTGCATCCAGACATGGCCAATACGTATTTTTTTTTAATTTCGTAAAAAATTTTTAAATGTAAAATTAAAAATTTTTCAATTTGCATGCCCACAGGGCTTCACCTCAGGGCATAATTAAATCCGACGTTTATGTTTTTAACTCCACCTACATATAATTCTATCATTATGAACATTACATTCATCTGATGATATCCTTTTAGAGGACAAAATATGTTAATTAGAATTCTTGCATTGTGTCATTCTGTTGCCTAACATTCTTCTGATATACAGAAATTTATATCTTATATTTTCCCATATTTTTATATATAATGAATTAGTTTTTAATAATATATAATTATATATTATATCTATAATGTATAATTTATATTCTATTATTCATTTATATTATTTTATATTTTCATATTATTATTATAAAATTATATATATATGAATTATATTATTATAAATGTTATTTTATATTTTCATATATGTTAATAGATTATTGTTGATATTTTTTATAATATATATATATATATATATATATATATAAATATATGAATTATATTATTATAAATGTTATTTTATACTTTTATATGTTAATAGATTATTGTTGATATTTTTCCTATAATATATATATATATATATATAATATATGAATTATATTATAAATGTTATTTTATATTTTCATATATGTTAATATTTTTCTTATAATATATATATATATATATATATATATAATATATATATTATATTATTATAAAATGTTATTTTATATTCTCATATATGTTAATATTTTTCTAATAATATATATATGAATTATATTATTATAAATGTTATTTTATATTTTCATATATGTTAATAGATTATTGTTGATATTTTTCTTATAATATATTTTATTATATATAATAAATCATTTTTCAATTATGTATCATATATAGTTGCATCTTTGTTGTGAGTAAATTGTTTTTGTCTATAGGAAAAAAATTATAATATATATATATATATATATATATATATATATATATATACACAATATATTCTCCTGTAATGTTTGTGGTCTTTTGTGCAATACGCGAGCCAGTCTCAAAAGTCATGCTCATAATAGGCAGATAATTAGTTTGTGGTTCTCGGAACCTCATACATCAAACTTGATGGGAGAGTCCATCATATATATTCTTATCTACTGTTTCTCTGTGTGTGTGTGTGTGTGTGTATATATATATATATATACCAATTGTTATCTGCTATATATGTGTGTGTGTGTCAACTGTTATCTGATATATGTATATTTCTATATGCCAATTTATATATATATATATATATATATATATATATGTCAATTGACATTAAGGCTGGTAAATTTTTTAATACTGTTTATTATAAACAGAGCATTTACTTAAATATTACTATAAAAATAAGGTATTAACAATATATATATATATATATATATATATATATAAGAAAATAGAGAAATCCAAAATTACTTCATGAGAATAGTTATTTCAACGAGCATTAATACACTAGTATTTTTCAACTCAAATGGTGTGCAGATACAAAGTTAGAAACTTAAAAAATTAGATATTTAAAAAAAGAAAAGGATGAAGACACAGCTGCTGACAAGATATTGAGTTAACCACTATACAGGTTTTGTTTGGTTAAGTGGAGGCAGATATTGTCTGGCTTAAATAGAAAGAGTTAACACAAATTTGACCCAGATTTTAATTTCACAACTCCAAATTGGGGTTATGAAAAAAAAAAAAAACAGGAAATCAAATTATGGAAGGAAACATTTAAAAAAAAAAAAAAAAAACAAGTTGAAAAAAATAAAGGTGTTTTGTTTTTTATCCTGGATATGGTTGGTATTGTTAGTAATTTAACTTATTGTTATAACTGTATATGGTTAATATTATTATCTTTAATTTTTTTCATCAGTTTTTCTTCTTTTTTTACCTTTTTATTTCATTTGTTACTTAAAAAATTTTTTTACTTCTTTTAAATTTTTATAAATGTTTTTTAATTATTTATTTTTTAAATATTAATTATTATTATATTTTAATTATAGATTTTACTCTTTTGCATATATATTTTTAAAAATTAAAAAAGATTTTTATAAATTTTAAATTTTCTTGAAATATTTTTTATTTTTTCAATTTTGCATTACTTCTTAATATAAACTACCTAATTAAGATTTATTGTTAATTTTATATTATTTGCTAGAATATTTTTGGTAATTTTTAAGGGAAAAAATCTTTTTTGTTTTATATCTAATAATTTATTATTATATTTTTTAATTTGTTTTAACTTAATTCAATGATGGGATCACCTGTGTTTGCTCAATGGCGATCTATGTTCTAACTCAAGGGTCAGCAGCAACACTTTATTCCTATATAACAGAGTACAAAGAAAAACATTCAAAAACTGAGAAATTTTTCCAATTCACTAAAGACGTTATTGTTTCTTCCATCTTTCTTTTTTTCTTTTTTTCACTAAAATCAAATGGCATTTCTAGTATGACTTGCCTCGTGATCAAAACAGAATAGTGCATTATCTATAAGCTATTGGCAGGGCATAATGTACACGCTAAGTAAGTATATACTGAAGGTGCTTATCTCCCTTTGGTGAAGATACGTCACATGGGTCATGTGACAGTTGCTTAGTGACATCACACCATACAATGACAATAGAGGTAGTCAAATTCAGTTCATGTACAGCAGCTAAACAGAAAGGTTGCTTCCTCTAGTCAAGGTATAGGCTAAATCTGTCTCCTCAGCAGCGTTCAAGTCCCTGGTGCCATTTCCTTTTGGGAATATATCTTTCCCAGATATATATAAAAAAAAATCCAGCTTCCAGTCCTGAATTTGGGAAAAAAACTCAAGACTCACTTTTCCCTGTTCATGGAATATGTCCTTGCCTGGGACATAGATGAATCTGACCATATTATATATAAGCCCCTTCCTTTTTGTTTCTCCTTACACTCTGCTTTGCTGTGTGGGACATGTGTATATATGTATATATTGTTTTGTGTATATCTTAGGAGTATAGAATTCTATCTGCGAACAAAACAATTCTTTTCCTATTCAACTATTCTATTCTGTCCGTGATGTAAGGTGTCATTATATCACAGATAGAATAATGCTTATAACAGGAATTAAAATCGGAGAGTGAATCTTTCTTCAACTGCAACCTCCTGTTATACATATTTCCATGATGAATTGTCATGTGATCAGTGGTGTAACTAAGGGGGAGGGGGCGAGGAAGGCGGACAGCCCCAGGTGCCAGCACAGGAGGGGTGACACAATGTTGCCCCCAACAAAATTTTTCAACCAAGCTAAGGTGCCAAAAATAGTCTGAAAACAGTGGTGGAGACACAGGGTTTCACAGGCTGGCATATGATCCCCCAGAAATAATTTATGACCCCCAGTTTTGTCGCCCCGTCAGAAATTGACGGGTGACGTTTGCTCTAGCTACACCACTGCATGTGATGCCAAGTCAACAGTAAAACATGTAAAAAGTTTTTTGAATTTTCATAGATATTTATGACACATATACACACACCTATATATTTGTATAAAAAAAAAATTCCAAGAGGATAGAATCCAGGTAGAACTCAATGTCCAGGACAGAGTAAGGATATAATAAAAAGGCTTAAACACTAATATTCCATGGTCATAATTTATTACATTGGAATCGTAATCACCTAATTCATCAGAATTGGAGCGTATTTACGATTCCAATGGAATAAATTATGACCATGGAATATTAGTGTTTAAGCCTTTTTATTATATATATATGAATGATAAAATATAGTTTGAAGCTATATTTATGGGCAAAAGTGCTTAATATCAGTGACAGAGCATATGTAATTATAAAAGTGGATGGTGAGGTAAAAACCAAGTGGTGACAGTCTGTTTCATACTTGAACCCAATCTTCTATGAAAATTGAAGAGCTAACATATTCAGTTTCATGGATAGTAGTTTGTAAGCCTCTGTTTTACGCTTTTGCGATCATCACAAAAGGATGAAAGAGGGAGTTTTACAAACTACTATCTATGGAACTGTATATATATATATTATTTACATTATTCGGACTATTGTCCTTGTCTTTGTCGAATAATATAAATAATGTACATGATACCTCATCTCAAAAATATAGACAGATATATATATATATATATATATATATATATATATATATATGTGTGTGTGTGTGTGTGTGTGTGTGTGTGTGAAGTCTGTTTATATAAATATATAATTATTTATATATTATATGCGCGGTACTTATTAGAAAGCACTCAATATCAGAGATAAAACATATCACGACAACGATTCTCCCCACTCCCATAATAACACCAATACACGCAATCTACATAAAAAAATTTTTTAAAAATTAATCAGTTTGTCTGATGGTATTTATCAATTCACCCACAGGAATTGAATGTGGCACAAGGCCTTTTAATGTGGGTATGTCCGAGCCCGTAGGCCCAGCCAAAAATAAAACCCATCTAAACCCGACCAAGCGGGCTAGTTCCGTCAACCTCCCCTCCCAAAACCCCACCCTTCGGCGGAGCTTCGTCCGGTTCCTCTCTGCAAGCAGAGAGTTCGACAGACACCCGGCTCGGCAGCCCACAAAGCGCAGATACTACACTTTGATCCTAGCCACCGGGCCGAGCGGGTATTCTTAGCGTGAAACCCAGGATCACAAACTCACATCAGTCCAACCAAATATATATATGTGTATGTTTATACATACACATTATGCAAATCCATGCACACACAGCTATATACACACCCACACTATATATTTCATGCCGTTCAATGTGTTGAAGTTGTTATTGAATAAACTTGTGTGTGCATATATATATATATATATAATCGTTATCATTTTTTAAATTTATCCATTGATTTAGTTTTGAAAGTAATCTAACTATGAAAATAAATTTATAAAACCAAAAGTATCTTTCTTTATTCTGTCTATTACTAATTCCCAGTAAAATTAAATTCTATCAAAGAAATAGAAAAAAGAACTGGGGGGGGGGAGTAAGAAGGCAAGAAGAGAAAAAGTTGATCACAAAGAAAAGTAAACTGATCTTCGTGCTTGAAATTCATCTTGGCTAATTTTTTTTTTCTTTTCTTTATTTTGTAAGACATATCCACAGTGACTTCTCTATTTTCAAGTCCTAAACAAGGAATCAAACAAAAAAAAAAGTCAAAGATTTAGTTAAATTTATTGGTCCAATGTGTCGATAAATATCAAATGTAAAATAAAATACAACATTAAAAATTAAAGATAATCCTTTTCCTGTCATTCTCAGTTCAGATGAAATCAAAATTTGGCCATCTTACTTGCTTTTTTTATTTTTCATTTCGACTTTACCAATTCATCTAGTTTCATTGCGCTATAAACAAGAAGACTAAACAAGCCTATTGCCAGAGACCAAAAACAAACAAAATGGACATAGGAGTGTTAAAATAATCATCTTTTGTTATTCGTAAGAACTATTTTTTTTAAAGATTATTTTCAAGTTGCGAAAACTTATTATTATTTTGAATTTGTTTCAAATACAAATTCTCCACTGACTTGTATGACTGGTGTCAATTTTAATATCAACATGAATAGATCGTCTGACTTGACGATATCAAGCTGTCAGCCATTGTTTGAAGAAAAAGCGAAAGAAAGAGTTAAAGAAGGAAAATGAGAAAACAATTAATTGGGACCAAGAAGAAAGAAAAAAAAAATGAAGGAAAGAATGAAGAAAAAACAAGCAAAAGAAAGAAGGTTTATTTATTAATTATTATTATTTTAATTTTTTAGTCTCTCATTTTTTTTATTTCTTTTTAGTACGATCATTTCAAAAGCTAACAAAAGAATGCGTGGTTGTAAATTCCGATGAAGATTGGTAGGGAGAAAAATCAATCTGTTACAAAAAGAAAAGAAAAAAAGATATATAAAAGATGAGAAACGAAAAACCAAAAAGAAGTTAAAACTATGAAATGGAAAAGGCAACATATATTTTGATACGCAGTGTAAAGAAAAAAATCGGATATGAAAGAGAACGTGTAGAGAAGAGGACAGAGGCATGAAACAAAGATAACTCTAGAGAAATGCTCTCTCTCGAGAGAGAGAGAGACAGTATTTCTCTCTCTCTAGAGAGAGAGCAACTGCTGATTTTACAAGAACATAAACGTCGCGATTTCATGCAACAGAAACATTAATTTTTACAGAGCATTTATTTTCAGCGAAAGTAACATTTCTTGCATAGAAGCTATAAAACACTTTATTTACCCCTTTAATTATTTTTATCATAATTTTACATTTTGTTTTTATTAAATTTAAAGTTTATAATTTAATAATAAAAAAGAAATGTAAAATTATATAAAAATAATTAAATTGTAAATAAAAAATATATATACAGATTAGGTTTGTTCATTACAGTCCAACCTCTTTAATCAGACACATTAGGACCATGTCATTGTTGGGACACACAAATAACCCCTAAAAATAAAAAATATATATATAGTAGTCTTACCAGCTAATTCCACGTATATGTTGCTATGTTATCAAAGCTTAAAACAAATGAAAAATTCTTGCAAACAAGGTTTTATTGTTTCATGCGATAATACAAAGTGTCAGGCTAACAACTCTTTCTAATTTTCAAAACTACTCCTAGGGGACATTTTCCAGTACTGTAAATACACCACGATAATTATTCACAGCCTTTTCTTTTCCACTTATACGACAACATGTAAATCTCTAGTGGAAGATTGCATTCCCTTTTTGGAAAATGCATGAACAATACATACACACATGTACGTACGCACATTCACTCACTTCTCACATACTTGGGACCAAAACGTTTCCACATTCATTTGTTACACACATCATTGTCTTTGTCACTTGTAACCCTTTTGTTGTTAATATCATTTGTTAGTACAGTTCATGTTATTTCTTTACATTTCTTTAGGTGGACTCATACTCTGAGTCTACCATGTTTGTTGTGGACATTTTCAGGAGACACGTGTTTATCATACAATGCATACACGGACCTGCAAAAGACTTTAAAAAAAAAAAAACCCCTAAAACCCCAAATACTTACTATCCTGAATAGGTAAATAAACAATAAATATGCAACTATTAAGAAATAAGCAAGACCATACCACCAAAACATTCTGCTGTGGAAAGTTGTAAACAACATGTGGCACTAACATTGTTGTCGCTCAATGAAAAGAAGAAAATTACTAAAATGTATTCTTTAAAAAAAAAAAAAAAAAACTGTAATGAAGCCAGACAGTAAAAAATGGCTTGAATAAAATTTGATGTGTAAACATTATATATTTGATATTAAAATTATTACAAGTCTTTCGGGGTAACACCTTTTTGAACAGGCCCACCTGGCATTTTTACAACAGTCCCTGTGTCTTGCTGAAAAGTAACCAATTAGAAGGCCTCTTACTGGAGCTGCTTCATCCTGATTGGTGTGCCATGTTTGAATCTTTTTTTCCTCTTTCCCACGTTGACTTCCAATGAGAAACACGTACAAAATAAAATGCTCTCAGAAAAAACTGCACCAACAGATCTATGGAAACCAGGATTGTAGCACCTCCTCCACATAAAGAAATATCTTCTCAATCCTCAGGAAGTCTGAAATCCGAGATATCACTGCCACTACCACAACAAAAAATCACAAGACCTCAAAGAACTGTTAAAAGAACATTTCTTTTCTGTGACAAGATAAGTCCGCAAAATAACATTTTTTTGCAACACCATTATTGTAAACCTTCTTCCTTTCTTCTCATTCTTCTACTATGCTCATAAAAGGTTTGAATCTCAAAGGTTTGGTTTTGTCCTTTTTTTTATGCTGTGTCATGTCACTTAATTATCCTTTTTTTCTACAGCAGTAATTAAACTTAAACGGGTGAAATACCAACAGTGAAGTTCAAATTTATGTAAAAATACTGCCAAAATGAAACTTGATGGTTTATAAAAAGGTTACATTTATAAAATTTGTTTTCAAAACTTGTATTAAAAAAAAAAAAGCAGCTCAATTCTAATGGTCAAGATAAAATTTGCCAACAGGTATGTTTTAAAGAAATACATTTTGATACTTACTTTCCCTATTGGTTAAAAAGTAACACCCTTTAGTTTTTAATTTTTTTTTATTCAGTTTTGGAGCCAATTTGTATTTGTTAGCTATCATTAGAAATTGCTCTATAAGACTACTTTGGCTTTGATTTGGTAAATAAAATTAAATTTATTAACACCTTCACAGATACTTTGAATATTTGAACCCTTACATAATGCTATCAATGTTTTTGTTAGTTACCATTAGAAATTGCTATATTAAGACTATTTTGGCTTTATTTTGGTAAATAAAATTAAATTTATTAATGAATTCTCTGGTATGTTGGATATTTGAACACTTACATAATGCCATCATTGTTTTTGTTAGTTACCATTAGAAATTGCTCTATAAGACTATTTCGGCTTTAATTTGGTAAATACAATTAAATTTATTAATACCTTCACAGATACCTTGAATATTTGAACCCTTACATAATGCTATCAATATTTTTGTTAGTTACCATTAGAAATTGCTATATAAGACTATTTTGGCTTTATTTTAGTAAATTAAATTAAATTTAACATATTCACTGGTATTTTGGGAATTTGAACCCTTACATGAATGATCATTGCTGTCCACAACTTATTTTTAATCCGTTATCATCTGTCTTTGTCCTTTTGTAACTCAAGCTCACTCCAGATCTCAAGTGGAACTTGTAGATATAATCCATTGATCAAAGCTACTGGGAAAATGGTCGATTCCTTACTGAATAATTATTTCTTATACACTTTTTGTTGTAAGTAGCTTGCCTTTGTTCCATGAAATTTAGATCATGAATATTAATGACTGAATTAATATTAATTAATTTTAGATCATAAATATTAATGATTAAATAAACAAAAATAAATATATTTACTCCTCACTCATCTATGTGCGTCACTTGTATGTTTCTTTGAAGAAGACATGAAGAAAATGTAAAATTCCATTGAATGGAACTAAAATAATCCAGAGCCATTAATGTATGTGGTGGGTGTGTGCTTGGAAAGAGAGAAAGTTTCCAGATGTCCCATTATATGCATTAGTGTATCAGTGATATACTAATCCCTTAAAACAACTGATGGGAGGACTAGAATGATTAAAAAAAAAAAAAAAAAGAAGGAATGACATATATGTATTGTTCTCAAAAACATTTATATACCACTATGTTATGCAAGATATTAGATATAAATATGTATCTATCTTATTTATTTTAATCATTTCCCTCCAAGTAAAATGATGCCACTAAGACTCAAGGGGTGACTGGGAGTAAAAAAGAATGTGAAAACTTTGCTAGTAACCGAAAACTCAGATACAAGTTCTATTTATTCCACATCTGGGGGAAAAGATGAATTCATATCTTTCCTATAGAGATTTGTGCATGAACCCCTGAAGGCTATAATTTTACTTCAGAGGATTTCTTCTACCTAGTCTGACTTCAGAATGATGATGATATTATTATTATTACCACCAGTTCTGTAAAAAGAGTCATCATAACAAAGTACAAGCTACATCTGTCAGTACCAATGGGTCCACTATATCTTAATATGATTCAACACATTGATAGGAATATGTTTATCCGCAATTCTGTTTTGGATGTCCAACATCTTATTTGAACAGTCTTTTCCCTGCCATCCTAAAGGCACCACCTTATGCAAAAGAAGAAGAGGCAGACAGAGGAAAAAATAAGCTGATGACATCAGTGAGTGAACTGGAAGTGCATTGGCAGAGACTCGGACATTGGCATGCAACCGAGACATATAGAGGGAGCTGGTCAGGATCTCAGCAACACTACGACCACACCCGGTGCCATGCTGACAAAATGTTGACATTCCACACTACTTCAAATAAAAGGCTAGGATGGAAACCTCCATCATTATTGGAAACAGCAATTTATATTAACTGAGATGACAAAAAGAGCTCAGCCAATATATTTCTATGAGTTGCATATTAAAAGTCAAAGAGCCGCATGTGTCTCACAAGCCGCAGTTTGGTCACCTTTGGTATAAGAGATAAGGAAATTGAATGTAGAACAGGTTGTGCTAGGGGTAGTTTCACACAACACCACAAATTGCCACAAAACCAAAACATTAACCTGAAAACTCAAGTCATGTTCTTAAATAGCCTTGTATCGATACATTCATATGGATGTCATGCATAGTACCAAATGCATTCAGAAATATCTCAACTCTCAGCTGCATACAATCATTTTCTCAGATCAATGTTGACTGAGTGAGTTAAGCCTGTGGGTCTTGGTACATATTTACGGGATGGGTTAGAGCCTGTTGAATGCTAAATGGTTAAGATAACTATATTTTGATTTCAGTAAAGTTTCTTTGAATTTTCCATTGAAACACCAATTCTCATAAAATCACCAAAGTTAAGCAATGTCAAGCCTGGTCAGTACCTTGATGGGTGACCACTTGTAAATATCAGGTGCTGTAAGCTTCTTGTGCGTGTAGATAGTATAATGGCTCAGAAATGCTATGGGGTAATTAGTTAAATTTGTATCATTAAACCCTTATCTAAAAAAATCTTACAATCTAAAAATATTTTCTGGCTTTAAAATTTGAACTGTTATCCTCATCCTCTTTGCCATATTCACAACATTTCGGCTGTTGTACGCTCCAGCCTTCTTCAGGTGATCGGAATTTCGAACCAAAACTTTTATTTCATCCACGGGGTAGATTGTTCTAGTTCCACGTGCCATGCCTCTTCCAGATGTCTCAGAGGATAAACATTAACCTGAAAACTTGAGTCATGTTCTTAAATAACCTTGTCGTATCGAGACTTTCATATGGATGCCATATATGGCACCAAACCCATTCAGAAATATCACAAATGTCAGCTGTATACAACTGCCTTTCTAAGAACCAATGGCTAAAAATGGTTTTGAATGAATGATGTCTGTAGATCTTGCCAAAGACCTTGTGAACTGGCACTACAGAATCACAAATAAAGAACTGCACCATATAAAAGGAACCACATCACTTGAGGACATTCGACCTGCGACAACAACTAAAACTGATATCAGATATAACTTGAAGAGAAAATAATGACATAATCAAGATGTTGACATTCCACACTACTTCAAACAAAAGGTTAGGAAGGAAACCTCGATCAATATTGGAAAGAGTGATAACAGCTACTGGGCATGAGAAGAGAAAATAATGACATAATCAAGATGTTCACATTCCACACTACTTCAAACAAAAAGTCAGGAAAGACATCCTTGTCAATAATGGAAAGGGCAATAACAGCTGAAGGACTTGTGAAACCTATTTTCTTGAAAAATTGTTTGAAGAGAAATATTTGATAAATTTCAACCAAAATTAGCACTAGAATTTTATTAGTAAGACATTGACAAGATGAACCCCTTCACACAGTAACCCTCTAACTTGAGTGGCTCTTGGGCCTTATGTTGGGTGAAGTACAGCCTTTTTTCCAATAGGTGACTACTGGAAAAAAGGAGCTAAATGTTGAGAGTGTGAGGTACTTAATCGTGTAATATCCAGGAGTATGCTTACCTCATGATGACAAGACAGTCAATGTGTCAAACTTTTTTTGAGATAATAATGGCTTACTAATTAAATTGTATATTACAGTCACTATATAAATTGCTCAGTTGATGAATGCCAAATGTTTCTTTATAAGGAAACAGCTAAAATTACCATTTGACAGAAAGTAAATACAGCTTATTACCAGATGAATGTTTTATCTGATTATCAGGTAACTATTTTTTTATCCAATTAAAAGGTAATCATATTTTTTATCCATTTATCAGTTAACCAATTTTATTTATCTGTTTATAAGGTAATCATTTTTTTTATCTGATTATAAGGTAACCATTTTTTTAGCCAATTATAAGGTACCATTTATTTTCATCCGTTTATCAGGTAAAAAAATGTTTATCAGGTAACCAATTTTTAAAGTTCCCAGTATTGAATCAGCTAAATTTAAATATTTGTTATTCTTTTTTTATTGCCAAGAAACTCACAATTACAAAAATATCTTGTTTTTGGTAAAAGCAAGAAAAAATTTCCTTAACTCCACCCACAAAAGAAAGAAAAATTCTGCCTTATAGAACTAGTTTTATGAAGAAATATTTGCATTGGCAGTGCCTTTCATATCAATTTCTTTGACATTTGTCACTCTTTGACACTTTCTGACAATTGGTTCCTTTGCTACTTCCAAAGTTTCTAAATGTCACAAATGCAGATGATAATTTTTTTTTGTTATTTCCTTTGACAAGAAAAACAGAAACATGGGAACAAGCAAGAGGAGGAGAGATTGGGGAGGCATGTTTCAGGAAGTTTGAATAGAATGGTGTATTTTATTTTTAAATGTTTATTTATTTATTTGCAATAATACTAACAGCTTAGGTCTCTCTCTTGAAGTAATGGATACAGAGCTACTTTCAGTCAAATTGCTCATGGTACAAATTCACTGGATAACATAACCATTTATGGCTGAGTATTAATAACTAGTTGAAGACTTGTTGGCTATTTTGCACTACAGCTGTGATATCACCCTTTTCTTTTTATTTGATGTGCCGCATGCCTTCAGGATGTGGGTGATCATGAATATTCATAGCTTCCTATGCCTTGTAGATTTAAATAAAATTTATCCCCTTACTCTCTCTTCCAGTCTCTGTTCTGCCATCCAACTTGTTAGTTAGGTATTAAGATCATACCATATCAAAATTTGATAGACAAACATAAAATTATAACGTGGATATAAAGTGGGGGATCAATTGTATATTACAATCACTATATAAATTGATCCCTCACTTTATGGCCACGGTAGTTTCTATACATATATATTCCAGAGAATGTAAAAAAATCTAAGACATGCCTGTGTAGCTAATCAGTATTTCATTGGTTGATTGGTTGGTTGGTTTGTTTTCTGCAGCTTATCAACAAACAAGAAATTATAATGTAGATATAAATTGGGGGATCAGTTGTATATCACACTCACTATATAAATTGATCCCTCACTTTGTGGCCACGGTAGTTTCTATACATTTATATCCCAGAGAATGTAAAATCTAAAAGACATACTTGTCTAGCTAATCAGAATTTCATTGATTCATTCATTTTCTGCAGCTTATCAACAAAGAAGAATTTTAATGTGGATATAAAGTAGGGGATCAATTGTATATCACAATCACTATATAAATTGACCCCTCACTTTGTAGCCACGGTAGATTCTATATTTCTATCCCAGAGAATGTAAATAAATCTAAAAGACATGCCTGTGTAGCTAATCAGTATTTCATTGATTGCTTGAATCGTTTTCTACGACTTATCAACAAACAAGAAATTATAATGTGGGTATAAAATGGGGGATCAATTTTATATTACAATCACTACATAAATCGATCACTCACTTTGTGACCACTGTAGTTTCTATACATTTCTATCCCAGAGAATGTAAATAAATCTAAAAGATATGTTTGTGTAGCTAATAAGTATTTGATTAATTGATTTATTTTCTATGACTTATCAACCCTTTGTAGGTTATTTAAAGCCAGAAAATATTTTTGATTGCAAGAATTTTTTTTGAGATATAATGTCTTACGAATATCTTTTTTTTTTTTTTGAGATAATAATGTCTTACTAATTAATCTATAGCTGGAGGTGGGAAAAGAGGTGGATCCATACCTTTCCTAAGTTACCATTCCATAGGATTCTTATACAAATTAAAATCAGAATTGATATTATGTAACAATGGAGAACTTTTATATCTGTTTCCAATTAAATTTCTCTGTTTCTTAATACTTTGCTTTGTTTCTGGAAGATATCTTTTACTATTCAGTGTTGTCTTCAGATTTCTGTGTCACATTTTCCATCAGCTGTGTCTTTTTTTTTTTTTTTTTTTACTAATGTTCATCTGTTACAAGGCCCAAGAGCCACTCAAGATAAAGGGCTACTGTGTGGAGTTGTATTTGTGGAAGAGAGGACAAGCATTAGGAGTGTAGAGTTGAAGAACCGGAAACCCAATCCTAAACCTGAAAACAAGGGATAAACCTCTACTTCTGTTCAAAAGACAGAGAAAAAGTTTTAACTGGACACTATTGAAACAGCCTGAGCAGCTGGTGTGCAGAAATAGGCAGGTGCTTTTTATCTGGTTTTTAAACCAGACTTCTCAAACAGAGGTAGGCATACTCCCGGGATTAAACGATCAAGTACCTCACACTCTCAACATTTAGCTCCTTTTTTCCAGTAGTCACCTATTGGAAAAAGGCTGTAAGTGATAAGCCTTATATTACTGGAATCAGTGAATTAGCTTTCTTTTTAACTAATCTTCAACCAACATGAGACCCAAGAGCCACTCAAGTTAGAGGGTTACTGTGTGAAATTATATTAGCATAGGAAAGGACAAGCATTATGAGTATAGAGCTGAAGTAGACTTTAGAAAGAACCAGAAATCTAAACCCAATCCTAAACAGGAAACAAGGGATAAACCTCTACTCCTGTTCAAAAGACCAGGACCATTGAAACAAACTGAGCAACCTGATGGTTTACATTTGGAAATGACAGGTTCTGAAATAAGCAGTTTATTTTGTGAGTTTTTATTGACTTCTGATACCATGGCAAGCAGGCGTAGATTACAAATGTTCAGAAAACTCAGAAGCATTTGGTTTCTTGACATGGTCAGTCAGGTTTGTATTTCCCTAATATAGAAGAATTTGATTATCAGCTGATTCACAATCCTTTTCAATTAAATCCAAAATTTCCAGACAATTTACAAGATGAATTTGTAGAAGTTTTTAATGACTCAATGACAAATGATCCCTTTGAAATAATTTCCAACATTTCTACATTTTGGTGTTTCATATTTTTTTATATGCGAAATAATGTTTCATATGTATTCATATATTCATTGTTTCATATTCATATATTTATTGTTTCATATGTATTCATGTTTCATATGCTTCATAGTCATATATTCATTGTTTCATATTCATATATTCATTGTTTCATATGTATTCATATGTTTCATATTCATATATTGTTTCATATGTATTCATATTCATATATTCATTGTTTCATATGTATTCATATGTTTCATATTCATTCATATGTTTCATATTCATTGTTTCATATTCATTGTTTCGTATGTTTCATATTCATTGTTTCATATGTATTCATATATTCATTGTTTCATATGTATTCATATATTCATTGTTTCATATGTATTCATATATTCATTGTTTCATATGTATTCATATATTCATTGTTTCATATGTATTCATATATTCATTGTTTCATATGTATTCATATATTCATTGTTTCATATGTATTCATATTCATATATTCATTGTTTCATATGTATTCATATGTTTTTAAATGTGTTTGAAAGTATTTTGCTTTCCCCGATCTATTAACTTTTGGAAACAAAGTTTTTCAGTGATGTGTAGGATCAAAAACCAAATTCAATGCAAAATTGTCAATTAATAAACTTGATATTTAAATTTCTGCTGTTGCTTATCTGAATATCTCCATCTTGGGTTGAGATTCTTGCTAACAAATATAAATTCTATTTTCCATGGGGAGGGGCTTACATGCCATAAAGTAGAGAAATATTTTGCTCTGCAAGAAGCAATCACAATTGAGGTTAGAAAATACGAAGCTCTTTTAGACACAATATTAATGATTACAGGGAGAAGAATGGTGTCCCTTACCCTTTCATTCCAAGACAGACCCATCATATTTTTTTCTTTCTCAGTTTAGGGCTCCCCAGGAATTTTTTTTTTTTTCTACTACACATCTGGCTAAGCCTAACATTAGAACATGGGGTAAAAAAATATTATGAATCCTGGTATCTGTCTATACCCCTGACATATAACTTTTTTTTTTTTTTTTTAAATCACTGTTGGGATTTCATGACCTTTCACCTTATTTCTGGGTCTCGACCTTATCTGTTGTCGCTAAGGCTAACATAGCTAACATATCCGAGCTCTGAATTCACTTCATCTCTGTTGTTTAGGATGTATATTGTATATTCTGGGAGGGTGAGGTAGGCTGGGATGTTTGTTGAGGTAAGGTGGAGAAAGTTAAATAAAAAAAAGTCATTTGTATTTGTGACCTTTTTATTATTTTTTTTTTCCTAATGCTTACTACAAAAAAAAAAATAGCAGAACAGTTTTGTAACAAACAAGATTGACCAATTTTATTTCAATTCCAGATTATCGTTCTAAGATCGATCATTAGGTAAGAACCACATATCTCAAATCGAGAATAAAGACTTTAGTAAGAATATGTAGCGTCTGTGAAGGATAATTTTAAAAATTCATATTATTTAAGATCTGGAAAAATAACTGAATTAGACAGATTCAAATTATAGTGATTTTTCAAGCGTAGCTTAGATGTGGCAGAAGGCCAAAAGTAGTGAGCAAACAGTAAGCTCACTACTCAGTAATAATTGTTCTAGTGAGATATGCTTGTGAACTATTACACCGCCTTGACATACCTAAACAGATTCAAATTATAGCAGGCACATCATTATAATTCTATTAACTAATCAGTTTGAAAGAAAATGAAAAATTGTTAATAAAATATGATATCACTCATTAGTGAATCAGTCAGTTATGTGCCATGCAGGATACATGCTTAGGCGATCATGTATCTTTTGATACATGACTGACGAGGCAGATTTTTTCTCACAGTAGGTTGCCATTTCTGTCTGCGGTAGACCAGTTACCATCCAAGGATATAGAACCTGGTCTGTCCTGCTATTTATCCATAGCTGAGGAGAGAAGGAGAGGATTCATACCTTTCCCAAGGGCATTAGCACATAAGTGAATGCAATGGATGTGACTGAATTCAAACTCAGCTCCCCGATTCCTCAACCCAAGCTGCTATCCATTACTATGAAGAAAGATAAAAATTATATAGTATTTGAAATTGGTGAACAAATGATAGTCAAACCAGGAGAATAGGACAAGTGATCAACTAGTTCAAAGCTAAAGTCATGCACAGAAGCCATTGAAATTATGGACTTGTATGCTGGAACATTGTCCTGATAAAACCTCTTTTGTAAGTTTTACTGTGTGTTTGATCTTGATAGCCTTTTGTAACTGCTTCAGCAAGTTGGTATAGTACTCTCCATCGATGGTGTGGCCCTTTTATTGAAGATAGTCAAGAAACACAATGTCTTTTGTATCCCAAAAAACTGTAGCCATAACCCAACCTGCAGATGAAACAACACTGGCTTTCTTCAGAGCAGATGAGGAGAGGTGTTTCCACTGCACAGATTGCCTGTTGGTCTCTGGCTCAAAGTGAAAAACCCACCACTTATCCTCAGTTTGGAAGCATTCAAGGAAGCCAGCTGGATCTGTTTCTCTGCTTCAAACAATGTCAAATTTTCCTGTGATGAGATCAGGCTAGAGTGCTTTTGAGCAGATGTCTGAAGACATGGTATTCACCGAGCAGAAACCTTGATCATGCCAAGTTCATTTTTCAGAATATTCCCAACTCTCTCATGGGATATACTAATAGAATTGGCTATTTTATTTAGTAAGTTACCTGTTATTCATCATGACGTGAACATGTGTAAATGAATGGCAGACCAAAGTTTAAGAGATATAGCAAAATTAGAACATTTATTAAGAGCTACAAAAGATAGGAAATTGTGGAGAGCCATGATCATCAACCTCCTGAAGGGCACATAGATGTAGAAAATACATTTATAAAACACTCAAGTAAAAATCAGAGTGCCATAAGCATTTTCCAAAATTTTCATAGGAATCAACAGACATTGCTTCATGCTGAAATATATATACAGTGTCTCCGCCATTTACATTATTCGGACTATTGTCCTCATCTTTGTTGCCATGTTTATCACAATGTTTCAGCCGTTGTACCCTCAAGCCTTTTTCAGGTGGTTGGAATGTCGATCTGAACCCTTTACTTTGCTCACTGGGATAGGCTGTTCTAGTTCCACGTGCCATATCTAATGAATGTCAGTTATCTCCTGCTAATTCCCCTCTGAAAGTTCTCCACTGCCTTAACCAGGTATTGAACTCACACTCTTTGGGTCCTGTCACTGGATCTAACTAACGCCTTTATTCACTGTGCCATGTGTCCTTGGGGACATCTGTGTATGAATTTCTGGGTATTATAAACCTAATGTCTTCAGCAACCATTTTTACCAGTGCTCATATTGCAATTTTTGTTGTTATTATTGCTTTTCTCTGGCACTCTTTATTACTGGTTCCCATATTGTATTCATTTCTATGCTTGGTTGGCTCAGGAGATTTTTGTGGCTCAGAAATATAGACAGATAGTGTCTCTGCCATTTGACAAAGCAGTTTAAAATTAAACCATAACCAGCACCATTATCTAGAGGCACAGTATAAACTGAAATGTCATGTCATCAATACATGGTGACAGGACAGTCAACATGTCAAACATGAATCAAGCAAGTAGAGAAATTTAAACAGAGAAGAGTGACATAGAAATCTGAAGTCAATGTAGAAAAGCTAAAGTTGCCTTCCAAAAGCTAAGCAAGGGATTAAAAAACCTGGAAAATTTTATGGCGAATGCACATCAGTACAGACACAAAAGAGGTTCCAAGTCTGCGGATATGTTTGTCAAAGCAAGTTACATCCTAGTGTTTTCAGTTAGCAGCAGGACAGCTTGGCATGTCTAGATATGGGCCTCTCAGCAAACTTGTCCAGATCCGGGTCTTCATCAACTGTCTCATGCCAATAAAAGTGATGGAAAAAACAGCAGTCAGCAGTTGGTGAGACTCGGTGTCTTGTGAAGTCAGCCCCTTTGGGATTTTGTTTCTGAAGTTTCTATGCTATGATTTTATGAGGCAGAGTTATTTTGTTTCCTTCTGTCTCTTTCATTTCTCTGCCTGTTACCTCGTAGTTCTTGAGAGAGCAATCAGTTAGGTGTTTCCCCCCACCCCAACCTCAACACACCCTTGCCATATTTTACAAGAATTTTCTGAGAAACAAAGAAAAAATGCTGAACTGCTACATAATAGCAATTCTCCTATATAGCAGTGAATACTGGACAATTTCCTCACAAAATAAAACTAGAGGTAACAAAGATGGGGTTATACAAAAGGATACTGAGAATTTAATGGACAGTATATGTAAACAACAAGAAAACTCTAAGGAAAACGGGGACAAAAAGAACAATTGTAGTTAGGGATATCAACTTTCTCTTTCTGAGTCTAAGACACAAATGAGGAAAGATAGCTTGGAGAATTTGATACTCACAAGACATAATGAAGGCAAGAGAGGCACTGGGAAACAGTGAGTAACCTGTTAACATTTGGACTAATCTCCTCATCTTTGCTGCTATTATCTTAATATTTTGGTTGTTGTGCCTTTAAGCCATGGTGTTCTTTACTAAAAGACCAAGTCATAGTGCAACTCACACCCAGAACTGAAAACCTATCTCAAATCTTATTGTTCCACTGGGAGCAAAGATTTTTGGTTTCGGTTGGGTTCTGTGGTAGTTCATTACTGTGGCAAACCTAAGAAATTTCTCTTTTTCACATTTGTAATACCTTTAGCTTATTTAACTGAAGTGTTTTTTTTTAAAAATCATTATCACCCCAAGCAAGGCAATAAGGCCACTAAAATGCAAAGGTTTACAGAGTATGGAAGAATTATCCTACTCGCAAGACACTAGTGGCCCACTGATGGGCCACCAATGGCAATGTCTTAGGTTTTCTGGTGGTAGCAACCAGCAGGCCACCAGTGGTAATATTGCTGAGATGAACACACTGGCTATCTGACAGCAGGCCACCAGCAGTAAAAGCCAGTGGCAGAGTGGTGGCTTGCATGTAGGGTAGGAACAGAAACATTAATGAGCAGGAAGAGAAAAGAGTCATCAGAAGAACAGTAGATGTCAATTGATATTGCATTTAAATATTTCCAGATTAAAGTTGGCTGGAAAGCATGGAGCCAGAAGGGAGTTCCACAAGCAAAAAAAAAAAAGATTTATTTATTTTATTTCCTTTGGACTTTCTATATCATTTTATGTTTTTATTGAAAATAAAAGTAGCTTTTCATGTGTGAAATTCTCTAAAAGAATTTAATTTAGGAAACTTGTCACTTGGAAATTAATTTAACATTTTTCACTTGAAGTTAATTTAATTTTTAAAATTTAATTTTCTCTATGAAATTTTTATTCATAAAAGCAAATAGACTCATGATCAACTTTATTTTTTTATAATTGATTTAAACAAATAGTTTATTAATCATAGTTTTTCTCATTTTTTTTCTTAAAAATCTTAGAAAGTCTCCCTCCAAGAAAGTTAATTTAATAATATTTTGTTTAATTTTTAACAAACTTTTCTTCTGAAGATTTATTTAAAACTAGCAGTAGAGCCCGGTGTTGCCCGGGGATGTAACAGTAAGAGATAGATCAAGTATCGACCATCATAAAGACTGAAAAATAAAATTGACAAAGATTATTGTTTAAGGTTGACGGACACACATGTCTTAATTAGTCTTTTTTTTTTTTTAACGAATTAGTCAAACCCAAAATCAAACAAAAACATTGTTTTCAATCATTATGAGTCTACCAATTGAATAGAATTTTATTATAAACAATTGTCTTGTAAATGAAATTTTTAAAGCATTCTGAATGTAAAAATAAAGAAAAAAAATGTGCAAGACAATAAGAAACACTACCTGCCAAAAAAAAGTGAAGTTTTGTTGAAATCGGTTGAAAAATGTAGGAAATCCGATCCCATATATAAATGAACACACACACACACACACACACAAACAACCTGGGTTTTATAATAAGTATAACTCGATATGAGTTGTCCCCCTTTCATTCTCACAACCATGATGCCTCTTAATCGTGTTTTAAAATTGATTTTGTGCAAAAACAATTGTGTTTTTCCAATTTTTGGTGCTGTCAGAAGCACCACAAGGTAATTTTATGTAGTCCTGTGAAGTTCAGTTGAAATCAGTTGAAAAATGTAGGAAATCCAATCCAATATATAAAGGAACAGACACACACACACAACTTGGGTTTTATAATACGCATGATGCCGTTGCTACAAAGTTAATTTAATATTTTTTTTCTTTATGATATTATTATTCAAAGCCAGAAATACAGGGTGATTGAAAATTATCTCCCCATTTTAAAATACTCATCATTTTTTATTAACTATAATGTTTGCAAGAAATGAATTTAAGAAGAAAGTGTTTAGCATGAGGTTTTATTTAAAATTTGATATGGGCACCAAATTTAACTA
>CAHIKZ030003065.1:1602500-1605000 GCA_903632075.3 Acanthosepion pharaonis | reverse complement strand
TTTACCCAATACAAGGTAACAAGAGCCACTCAAAGTAGAGGGTTACTATGTGGAGTTGTATCTGCATAAGAAAGGACAAGTGTTAGGAGTATAGTGTTAAAGTACAGTCTAAAAGGAACCAGAAACCCAATCCTAAACAGTAAACAAAGGGTAAAACTCTATTACTATTCGAAAGACCAGAGAGGAGGGTGAAATGGATGATAGGCAAATCTATTTATTGGTGGAGGAGAGAAAAAAAAATAATTAGTGAATAAAATTTCAGAGTTCAGGTGCAGACGTTCAGAGTACAGAGCTGAAGTAAACTTTAGAAGGAACCGTAAGTCGTGGGTAATGGTTAAGCAAGGCTAATCTGGTTGGACCATTACTACTGAATAGTGAGTTTGATCCTCACTAGGTGCCCTATACAAAATTTTGACATTTAATAACCCAGCAACGTTTAACATGGGGTAATGGTTAACAAGGCTAATTTGGTTGAACCATTACTGAGCAAACTGGGTTCTCTAGCTGTGGCTGGCAACAAATATTTTTCAGCACTCTTCATATGTGAATGCGTGCATACATACAGAAGAAAAATATGTGTTTTTTGTATTATTTTATCTCTCTCCATACTCATCTCTTTGCCAAAAAAATCCCTTCAGTAAGGTATGCATCCATTTCTTCTCTCCCCACCTATAGGTTAAATAGCAGTATAGACTGGGTTCTCCAGCTGTGGCAACCAACCTAACAGAATAACAACTCTGAATTCAAAACTTTAATAACCAAATCACAGGTTGCCCTTTGGCAAGGCATAGAATTCAGAAGCCACCCCTGCCAGGGTTATGCTGAAAACATTGGAGGCTGTCATTGACAGAATCTAAGAGACCAGATTTTTAGCATTGAACTGAAACTGCAGGAACACAGATTATCACCTTGTGTCTCCTAATATATGTATAACTGAAATCCCCTATGAGGATACATGTAAACATACATTGCTCTAGTTCCATGTGCCATGCCTCTTCCGGATGTCTCAGTTATTTTCCTTTAACTCTCCAAGTTTTGGCTCACTACTGCTGTGGCCTAGTATTGACTAAAGACGTTGGTTAGATCCATTGTCTAGACCCAAAATTGTTGCGAATTCAGTACAAAGCCACAGCAGTGATGAAATAAAATATAGAAAATTGAGTTAAAGGGAAATAACTGAGATGTCAGAAAGCGGTATGGTACGTGGAACTAGACGGATGAAATAAAGGGTTTGGTTCGAAATTCCAATCACCTGAAGATGGCCAGAGCATACAATGGCCGAAACATTGTGAATATGGCTATGAAGTTGAGGATAACAGTTGAAATAATGTAAATAATGCAAGTAGTATCTGTTTATATATTCATTCTTACCCACTAGTTTTAAAGAAATTTCCATGTGACCCCTGACAATTAATATTATTACACTACTATAAATATATTACTTCAGCAATAGAGAAAGATATGAGCTACAGTAATTGGTTGGGCCCTGTAGCTGAATTGGTAAGGCAGCTGATTTGGTTTGGCAGGCTGTCTAAGGATAAGGGGTATAAGTTCATATCAGAATCTTATTCTTAATTTACAATCCATTGTGCAAAAACAATCTATTTTATAACATAAAAAAAGATTTGGCTTTATTTTTTTTATTAGTCCTGCAGAATAATCTCCCATTTCAGTGAAGAAATATTTCAATATGATCACAGTAGGCATTATACAATGGCTAGAAGCAAAAATGCTTTATGTTACCATAATAATGGCAATAGTACCTCATAAGAAAAAAGTGAGATGAAGTTGCTAGAACATTACATTTTATTTCCTTCCTGTCAGCTTCTTTAGATAATTTGTCTTTTAATGCTTTTAAAAGCAGAATTCTTTTGTACATGTGACAATAGCTGTAATTTTATAGATAAAAATAGTACATTACTTAGAAAATATAATCAATGCAAATGCAAAATTATTTAAAGATATCAGCCATTTTTAACAGTATGGATTATGTTAGCTTTCTCTAGATAATTCATCTTTTAATGCTTTTTCATACATGTGACAAAAGATGTAATTTTATAAATAAAAATCCTACATTACTTACTCAGAAAAGATAACCAATGCTACAGCAAAAATGACTTAAATATTTCTGTTGCTTTCTAAATTCCATAAGAATGAGGACCTTAGACTTGTAAAGAAAAGCAACAGAAATCAGGTGACATTATTGATATTATACAAGTGGGTATTTGTCCAAATTTTACTCAAAAATCAAGTATAGAGAAGTGAGAGTTTAAAAATGAAAAGGAAGCTGGGATGTAGTCAGAATATAAAGAAAAAAATTTAAATCTTAAAAAAAAATGAAACAATAATAAAAATTCCAGTAAAGATGCATTATTTTTTTAAATTTTACTTTCATTTTTAAACTGGTTCTACGATCTTAAATGTACTTTTGAAGAATGCAGATATTGTGGGCAGGATTTTTGCTCCTATTAAGAAAAAAAATTGTTTTTGTAAATTCCTG
>CAHIKZ030003065.1:1542500-1595000 GCA_903632075.3 Acanthosepion pharaonis | reverse complement strand
GCCTTGCTTGGAGTGAAATGCTTAAAAAAAAAAAATAAAAAAATAATGGAGTAACCACAAGAAATTTAAATAAAAGATTATACAAACACAAAAGGGATCTCACTTATCAGCGGAATAACTTTGCATTAGATTATAGCTGTTATCAATAACAAGTGCAGGAATTGATAGCTGTAGTCTAACACAAAGTCATTATGCTGGTAAGTGAGATCCCTTTTGTGTTTGTATAAACTTTTATTTAAATTTCTTGAGGTTTCTTCATTATATTCCTTTTGGCAATTATTACAGGTTATAAAGTATATTTCTCCATGCTATAGCTTATACAGTTTTGTAGTAATTAAGTCTTGTATTGTTTTAAAAGTTGTTGTAACAAATTTTATTTTAAACTTAGATAAATTCCTCTAAGACATTTTTATATTTATACATTCTTTTTTATAGATACAAATATTTAAGTTAATTCTCTGTTTATAATAAACAGTATTAACAACATTTACTGGCCCGAATGTCCGAGAAATTGTCAAAGAAAATATGCATTCTCCGGCAAGAATCGAACCTGTATACTATATGGAACTGTCATATAGCCTGATGTGCTTTTACCGATTGTAGTTTAAAAACAGTAAAATCGACCTTGCTAACTGAAATGCTCCTCTGTGGAGAAATCAGTAAAAGCACGACAGGCTGTATGATGGTTCTGTATAGAATACAGGTTCGATTCCTGTCAGAGGACGCATATTTTCTCTGACAATTTTTTGGACATTCAGGCTGAGAAATGTTAATTGTTGTGGCCTGTTTAGAGGCCAGAAAGAAAGACATGGAAGATGAAGGTAGGTTGAAAAAGTATATTGAAGATATATACAAAACAATAGTGTTAGTAATAAGTAGATTAGCACTGCGTCTACTACTCCACTCCACTCTCTACCCTATCCAACTCTCACAGTTTGTATTTATGAAAGGAGGAAGAGTCCATTCTACTGTAGGAGGGTTTACCACAATATTAATACTGTTTATTATAAAACAGAGCATTTACTTAAATATTTTTATCTATAAAAAAGAATGTATAAACATAAAAATGTCTTAAAATAACTGTCGGAATTTTGTCCATTTCATAATGTGTGATGTCATTTATTTACATTTATATACACCATGAGCAGATATGAATGTATGTGAGAGATTCATAGAAGATTGAATTTTAAATACAGTAAATTCGACCTTGGTAACTGAACACGCCTCTGTAGCCAAATCGGTGAAAGGCACATCAAGCTAAATGACGGTACCGTATAGGATACAGGTTCAATTCCTGTCAGAGGATGAATATTTTCTATGAAAATTTCTCGGACATTCAGGCTGGTAAATGTTGTTTAATACTGTTTATTATAAACAGAGCATTTACTTAAATGTTTGTATCTATAAAAAGAATGTATAAACATAAAAATGTCTTAAAATTAATTGTCGGACTTTGTCCATTTCATAATAAATTCTTTTCCATTGTAGTTGTGATATAGTTGGTGGGTAGAAGAATATATGGCAAGTCATTGGATTTGCTGGAATAATTCATTCATTTATTATTACATATTTCATGAGCCTTCTTTTTTGAGTTGAAAAGGCAGGATTGTGTGTGTGTGTGTGTGTGTGTATATATAATGAATGCATGGCCACATTTTTTGACAGATTTGCACCAAAATTTACATGCACATGCTCCAAGTTAGTTTCCCAACTCCCATCGATAGTGGAAATAATCTATGGAAGTTTTCATGTAGTTTGCGGCCATTTTCTGCTGGCCAGAGTGAGAGCCTATAGCTGGCTGCCACGAATAGGCAGGAAGATTCTATTGGCTAGCATGAGAGCTAACAGCTGACTGACACGAATGCTAATTAGCATGCTAGCATGCAAAAAAAAAAAAAAAAAAATCGATAGCTGCATTTGTCACAAGTGGGAAAAATTTAAATCTGCATGGCACTTTACTCCAATTGGCTCATTCACTTGCTTAAACTCAACGTTGATTCTGATTCCACAGAACTGGATTGGGTGTGAAAAAGTATTTGTTGTTAACATTCTTTTTTCATTCAGTTTTTCCAGTTACGAGTCCTTTTTTAAAGCTGATCGTTTTGTGTTCATTTTGTTTAGTTCTTTTTTCGTAATTGATTTAATGTTTAGTATAGAGCTTAGAAAAAATTTGCAGTATGAGATACGCAAGAAGTAAGGCATGTAGCAACATCAGCACGGCAAAGGGCACTCCTTTAAAGGCAAGGAAGGGCACAAATATTTTAAGTGATAGCGATTGATGTATGAGTCGTAAGATTTTTGAATCAAGCACGGGCAACACCGGGCCATGCTAGTATGAAATAATTAGGGTAATGCAGGAGTCTAAAAGTACTGCATTTCTCCTCATCATGTAAATATTAAGAGCTACAAATAATGAGTCTTCATAAAAGTTCAATAATTATTCCACATTTTATCTTGTTTGTTATTGGGAGAACTCAAAAATGTTAAAATTTAAATTAAAGATTCCCACCTCTTCAGCATTTCTCCTTGGTACATAATTATAACTGAGGCTGGCATTTATATAAGTACATAAAAATTAACCCTCCTCTCAAGTAAGTGCCAATAGCTCAGGGGTAAAATCTCTGACTGATGCCAAATCAGTCGGGTTTCAATCCTGACTCGAGACAATTGGATGTCTGGCCACACAGTCTGTAAATGACAATATATATGCCCCCAGAGAATTTAATTCCGGTCGAGCACTCTTGGGAGAAAATGTGAGTTTGTAAACAAAGACTACTATTGCTAATACTGCAAAGCTCTTTCATGAATTTAGCCTTCTTCGTCATTGGCATGCTTATTTTAAGAATAAGTAAGTAAAAATTAGCTTTCCTCTCAAGTGAGTGCTGATAGCTCAGGGGTAAAATCTCTAACTGATGCTAAATCAATCAGGTTTCAATCCCGGTTTGAGGCAATCAGATGTCTAGCCACACTGATGAGCTGTGATACAGCAAAACAGTCTAGCTGTGGATGACTATATATATGTAAAAAGTGTATATAAATTTAAATAAATATATATATGTATAATTATTTATATATTATATGCGCAATATATATATATATATATATATATATATATATATACATAATATACATATAATATATACAGTGTAACCCGGATATAAGAGAAACCCGGATATAAGAGAGAATTTCTCTGGTCCCAAATTAGAGCCTGTGTTAATCTATACAAAATAGACCAAACCCGGATATAAGAGAAACCCGGATATAAGAGATTTTCTCTGGTCCCAAATTAGAGCCTGTGTTAATGTATATGAAATAGACCAAACCCGGATATAAGAGAAACCCGGATATAAGAGAGATTTTCTCTGGTCCCAAATTAGAGCCTGTGTTAATGTATATGAAATAGACCAAACCCGGATATAAGAGAAACCCGGATATAAGAGAGAATTTCTCTGGTCCCAAATTAGAGCCTGTGTTAATGTATATAAAATAGACCAAACCCGGATATAAGAGAAACCCGGATATAAGAGAGAATTTCTCTGGTCCCAAATTAGAGCCTGTGTTAATGTATATAAAATAGACCAAACCTGGATATAAGAGAAACCCGGATATAAGAGAGAATTTCTCTGGTCCCAAATTAGAGCCTGTGTTAATGTATATAAAATAGACCAAACCTGGATATAAGAGACTTCTTCTCCGGTCCCGACAACTCTCTTATATCCGGGTTACGCTGTGTATATATATATATATATATATATATATATATATAATATACAGGAATATAATATATACATATAATAAATACAGGAAGCAATGGATAAACTTGTCTAAATTACGCAAAATTGAAAATAACACTGGCATCTCATTTCAACAGATATATTTACCAAAATTACACAAAAATGTCTAAGTACTAATGAGTAAATTTATTCAATAAAATCACCATCGGCTTCAACCACAGCTTCCAGACAGCTTCAGAATCTCCTGCAACTCTTCTGGAGGTCTCCTTGTTTAAGTTGGTGAATGCTGCCATAATCCTTGCCTTCAGTTCATCTTTGGTGTTACAAGGAGTTACTTTGTTGGTCTCTCGCTCAGCTACACCCCACACATAATAATCAAGGGGGTTGCAGTCTCGTGAATTAGGTAAGATGTAAGGGGTGATGTGGTCACAAAAATTGTCTGGCAGCCATGACAGGATTCTTGTGCTTGTGTGGCATGGTGCAGAGATTCCGTTACTCCCAGCAGCCACTCTCTTGACCCAGGCACTTCATATAGACCTCTGTGCTTGAGTGTGAGAACCCATTATAAGATGAATAGAGGCATAAATAATGTTGCCATTACCAGTGATCACTGTAAACACCATGATTTTGACTGTATATAGCATCCAAATCTTTCCGAATCCTCTGCATGGTCCACAGATTGACACCCAGACACTCTGAAATGTTCAAATTAAAGCTTCTGGTGCAGATGTCAGGCAGTGCAGCATGCCATTCCCAAATTTCTGGGGGAGTCAATTGCATCATGGTGCTCTTTTTCTCACAGATGGTGCCCAACTGATCCTACTCTACCGTGCAGCTGACAAAATCAAAAACAAACAACATGCATCCGCAAAATTAAAAATGATGGCAATTTACCCATTGCACCTGGCATATGAGTGTGTGTGCATGTGTATATATATATATATATATATATATATATATATATATATTTATATATATTCTGTGTTTATGTATATATATATATATATATATATGTCCGTGTTTATGTTTTGTGTATATATATATATATATATATATATATATGTCCGTGTTTATGTTTATGTATATATATATATATATATATATATATATATATATATATATATATATATATATATATAAATAAATGTAATGAATAAAAAAACAAGTGGAAAACTATACTTAGTGGATTCATTTAATTTCTGACATGTGTCAGTTTCAAAATTTTCAGGACCCTTACATGTGAGTATGTGTGTGTGCATATATATATATATATATATATATATATATATATATATATATATATATGTATGTGTTTGTGTGCATGTGTGTGTGTGTGTGTGTGTGTGTATATATATATATATATATATATATATATATATATATATATATATATATATATATGCATGCATGCACACAAAGAAAAATATGCATTTATGAATTTTATTTATCCATTTTAATTTTTTGTCAAACATTTAACAGCAAAATATTTTCCTTGCTTAATGCAGTGAAAGGAAAATTGGAAAGAAAACTGAATAAGAAGATCGTGCTCCACCAAAATTCCAAATGGGAACATTGTGTTGCTTTGAAAATCAGCTTTCAAATTCTTTATCTTCACTCATGTTGGGAAAACAATTGCTGGAGGATACGTAGCTGGAATTTATCTGATCTCTTCTTTCTGTTCACCCACACAAATAATTTCTATCGTCTGTCTCCATCAACATGACTCATTTACTCTCCTCTTCATATTTTTTCAACCCCTTTCCAATACTGTTCTTTCATTTTCTTTCTTGTTTTTTTCGTTGTTTTATTTTTTTAACTCCAATCCACTTTTGGCCTATTTTCCAAAATTCTCAAATTCCTTAAAACATTCAAAGCAAAAAAAAAAAAAAGGATTCACCTTCATAAGAATAATACTGTGCACGGCCAACCCACTTCTTCAGGCATAAACACCATTTTCAAAGACTAGCAACAAACAAAATAATCCATTCTTTCCCTCTGAATGAAACACAGTTGACAATCTTGATTGCGATTGCATAGTTGTTTAGGGAACTTGCAGAAGCAAATCCTTCTGGCAACAATCGTATCCAAAATAAAATAAAAGAGGCTGCGTTTCTTTCATCAAAGAATTCCCAGCAGAATGTCCAAACCAAATTTATGGAAAAAAAAAAGTGAAAAAAGCAAAAAGAAACAAACAAAAAAACCTTGACATTCAATAGAAGTGTTTTTCTCACCTTTCCTCTCTATAATTAGATACCTGATCACCTAAGTTAAGCAACATCGAGCCTGGTCCATATCTAGATAGGTGACTACTTAGGAATACCAGCTTCTGTGAGCTTGGATGTACTGGGAGTGTAATGGATAAAGACTAGCAGATCAGTTCAAATTCCAGTCAGGTTCATTATATTTACTTATGCACAAATACCCTTGGAATCCACCTATTCTCTCTCCAGCTAAGGGTTACCTAGTAGGACTTGTGTCAGTAAACAATTATCACCCCAAAATTCTTACAATCTAAAAACATTTTCTGGCTTTAAATAACCTGCAAAGGGTTGATAAGCCATAAAAACAAATCTTTGAATCAATCTTTATCTCTCTATCTATCATATATATATATATATATATATATATATATATAAATAATAGATCCAATATGATAGTAGCTAATTATGAAATATATATATGTGTGTGTGTGTGTGTGTGTATATGTATATATATGTGTGTGTGCATGTGTATATGTATATATATATATATATATATGTGTGTGTGTGTGCATGTGTATATGTATATATATGTGAATGTATATATATGTGTATGTGAATGTGTATATGTATATGTGTGTGTGTGTGTGCATATATATATATATATAATTATTTTCTTTTTAAAATATGATTCCATCATGACACAGAAAATTTCCATGTTTCGAAACTGAAACTAAATTTATAAATTTAATTATTAAAATTAAACCTAAAATCCATAATCTCGTTCCATTGTCAAGCAATGATAGGAATAAACTTTGAAAGAAATTTACTTAATTTACAAGTGCAGACAATATTGATATTATGAATTGTTATGGTAAAGGAAAATCTATTTGTTAGCAGACACCCCCACCCCATATAAACTTAAACTGACTTTGCAAGTAACATATATTGGATACATAAGCTGTCTTGGGAAATTAACACCTAGCCACCCTTAAATTAAAATAGATAGAAATTTGGAAATTTTCTGTGTTGCAATGGTATCATATTTTTAAAAAGAAAATAATTATAGTATTTTGCCCTACTGTTTTGTATTCAGCACTGATTTTAAAAATAAAAATAATTACTAAGATCACCAGATTATAAATCTTACAGTTCTTTCTTATTATTTTGACATATGTATGTTATGTAGATATATAAGTGCTCAATACAAAGGAGAGCAATATATTCTTACCATATTTTTTATTATAAGAGATTATAATAAAAACATTTTGAAATTGATACAAAAAAAGTTTTCATGTTTCAATACTATGATTGTATTTCTTCAGGTATTGAAACATGAAAGCTTTTGTGCAGCAATTTCACTATGTTATTATTATAATCTCTTATAATATATATATATATATATATATATATATATATATATATATATATATATATATATATATTATGCTCTACTGTGTATTGAACACTGTTTCAAAAAATAAATGCAAAAGAACTCTGGATTATAAATCTGACTGTTCTTTCTTTTTATTTGACATATATATATGTGTGTGTGTGTATGTGTGTATGTATGTATGTATGCATATATATATTTTTCAGAAAACCAACATTGTATATAAATTGAAATATCTCTTGGGTGATTGTATCTCCAACAGAAAAAAAATAAAATATATTTTATCTCAAAGGTTGAATTTTCATTTGAATATATCAAATATATATATATACACCATTTACAACAGCATGCCTGTCGACATTCACAATTTAGAAAAATTCTTGTTGAAAATACATCTATACTTTTCCATGAAAATAATAATAAACATAAACTAAAAATTCTTGAAGCTATCTATATTAAAAAACCAAAACAACCCTTAATAAATTTAATTATGAATACCGCATAAATGTTTTTAAATGTTTATGTTAGATAGTTTGAAATATCAAGGTTTTAACTAATTGTCTGTTTTTTGTATTGTTTTTTAAATATATGGATATTTTAAAACTTGGTTAGCTCTGCTGATGTTTACATTGTGAAATTTAAATCATACATTACTTAACCTTAGCATTTTTCTCTTCACAGTTAAAAAAAAATTTAACTTTCAGATGAACACAAACACAACACTCTGATGATGACATTGTGCTAATGTCAAAAGTACTTGGAATAAATGAATATGTATCAACATGGTAATTTTTTCACTTCCTTTAATAAGGATACTAAGAAGCTTGTCCATGAATATGAGAGGATCCTATTGAAAATAAGTGGAGAAAACTTGTCTAAATTATTCAATGTCTTAATGAAAACATGCTGCCAAAATATATGCTATATATATATATATATAAAGAAATATAGTTTTAAGCTGTGCTATATCTATGGGATAAAGTGCTCAATATCAGAGAGAGTGTATGTAAATATAAATATAAGAGTGAATACTGAAGTCAACACTCAGAGGCAAAAGGCTGTTTCATGCAAGGTGCAATTGTCATATATATATATATCTATATATATATATATATATCTCCAATGTGATGAGAACGAAAGTAATATATAAATTCCAATGTTCACAGCATTAATCCAAAAGAGGGCTCGATACCGATAGTAGAGCGATAATTATTTATTTATTATAATTTCATCATAGAGACAAAACCGTTTTACTCACTACAAAGATGCAACTTGGTTTCAGTGCATTTCAATTGCACTTTGATGAGTGAAAATCGAAAATGGTTATGAGCAATCCAGCTTGTAGGCAAGCCGTATGTTTTACATATGTCATACAAGCAGGAGTTTTCATAAACATTTTCGATTCTCACCCGTCGAAGTGCAGTTGAAATGCACTGAAATCAAGTTGCATCTTTGTAGTGAGTAAAATGGTTTTCTCTATATGATAAAATTATAATATATATATATATATATATATATATATATAAAATGTATATTCTTTTAAGTCATATCCATTTATACAAATACAAATGCCTTCAGATTCACACTACCATCATTAAGTACTGAACGCCATTCAGAAATCCTCCAACAGCTTACTGGGATATCTTCTTTAAAATGTTTTTTATCTGTCAGTCATAGTGACCTATGATTTTGCAAAGGGTTAGATGCAAGGCTTTGCTCTGTAGACTGGTTTGCCCAGATTAAAAAAAAGAACTACCTATTGTTAATATCTACACAGGAATCAATAGTAATGTATACAAAACAGGAACAGAACCTTAAATGATAACTGTTTCTATGGATTATATCGAACAGCTACTTACAGCAATTAAATGCTTTTGCCTCTTTGCATAACTATGGCGACCGTATACAACTTGTATTGAATTAAGGCTAGAATACAATGTGGCAATGCCTTACAAGTTAGTCTTGCATTCAGCATGATTTACAGCACTGAATGTTTTAGACATGACACTTTGGGCCAAACTATGATAAATTGTGTAACTTTTAATAAAATATATCTTATGATACTTACTTGTACTACTTGTACTTGTAACAGCATTCACCTGGGGTGGGTTGAGCCGGCTCCAATATTGGAGTTTCATGGAAATTTGGAATTCACAAGCAGTCCCCAAACACACATGTATAGGCTTCAGATCAGTTCGCAGGAAACCGACAACAGCACATGAGATTTGATTATAGTAGTGAAGGTTTCGTGCAGGACCAACCACACTTTTTGAAGGGCTGATTACAGAGGCCTGGTGCACTACGTGCCACAAGGTCCCCAAACGACCCTCCGCAGGTTTTGAATTCAGAGTTTTCCTTCTCCTAGACTAGTTGCCATCCAAGGCTATAGAACCCAGTCTGTCCTGCTATTTACCCATAGCTGGAGGGAGAAGAAGAGGATTCACACCTTTCCATATCGTATGATACTTTATCTTAAAATCTCAAGATATCTCTGGTTGATATTTTTTTTTCAACCCAAATGTTGTTGGACAATGGGCACACATTTCTGTATTTTTTTTTTCATGCTAAATCTGAATATGAAGTCCATTTTGCCCCATCTTATCAAGTTTTCTCAGTACAGTTAATTTCTATTTTGCTTAAAATAGGCCAAAATGCCTAATTCACAGGGATATGCCACAGCTTAAATATGCACGTGACATAGTTGAAACATTTTGTTTCATGCTTTTTTTTTTTGTTTTTCTTTTAAGCATTTCACCCCAAGCAAGGTGGGAAGCCACTAGGACACAACGGGTTACAGAAAATTTGGAGCAAGATCAGATAGGAGTGATAGAAGAAAGGATGAGGAGAAGGGTAGTGGATAGATCAAGGCAACTGGAGATGTTGATTGACATTACACTTGAATAGCTGGAGATTATAGCTCACAGGGAAACAGGAATAGGGAAGGGAGATCCACAGGCAAGAGGTGTGAGACATGAAGCTATTGGAGTAGAAGAGACGGCTACATTTAGGAGTTTCGACAGTGAAGGGGTGAGAGCGGGATGCCAGCCTCGTATGGCACTTAAAATGATTTATCATTCAAGAAATAGTATCTAAATAATTTTCAAAATGAATTCTAAGCTATTTCAATTCAGATAAGCTGACCTGAAATTTCTTGATTTTATGAGCGATCTCACACTAGAAAATGTCCTTGTGCCTTTAATGTTCTTAGCTTGATAAAACTTTGTGATTTGTGTTTCTTTTCTACTTTTCATAGAAGCAGTTCTTTAGAAGTCATTCAAGAACAGTGATTTTAATTTTTATTAGTAGTTTTCACTTTAAACCTGAAATCATCATAAGATTTTATCATATCACTTGAATTTACAGTCTGGTATTGTCATGCAGTCTCTGTATAACATGCATAGGAACATCGATAAATGAGGGTTGTTAGGATATTAGGTGAGTGTATTTGAGACTAGCAAGATTAGAATTTTCATTATCAGGGCTTAAAATAGCCACCAAACACCAGATAGGGATAGCCAACTAGGCACTTTATGTTAACATGATGGCTGATTTCTGTTGGAGCATCAAAAAAGATCAACCTTTTCAAAAGAACCGTAGAGTTTCCAAGAAGAGAAGATTTCTAACTTTGGATGGACAAAAATGAATTTATTTTTCATTCCTTTGTATCTTCTTTGTTTTGATCCAAAAATTGATGACACATGTTTTCCTTAATTTAATTTTGTCTGAGATTTTTCTGAAGACATTTTCTGAGCTGAAAAGTTATTGGGATACTTTTTCTTTTATGATAAGTAATTCTAACCTGAAAACATCTGCTTGGCCCTGGCCTATCACTGTTAAATAGGTATTTTAACCTATTTTAAGAAAAATAGAAATTATCTGTACTGAGAAAACATGATGTGATGGAGTGAAATGGATATCAGATTCAACCTGAAAAAATAGCCCAGAAACATGCGCCTATTTCCCAACAACATTTGGGTCAAAAAAAAAAAAAAAAAAAAAAAAAAAAAAAATGTTGACTGGTGTGATCACCAAGGATTGAATTTAGTACCCTCATATCATACTATGTAAATACTAATGATAAAAATGTCTGTTACTAGCAATACCTGTGACAATTTTATGGTTTTCCTATTTGAATTTTCTGATGAATGTTAATTTTTAGTTAATGATATGTCCTGGTTATGATGTTAAACTATATCTGGCAGCAAGGCCTCAGAGGTTTTGAGAAGCATGGAACCACCTCTTAATTACTGTTGCTCTCAGGTCCACCCTTACCCGGGGTGGTAGCACCTGTTGGGGACTCTGCTATGGGAAAATAGCAAACCGCCAAACAGATAAAAACTCTGAAAGTATAAAAATATATTTTTATAGGAAAATATTCCAGCTATAGATTTTAATAGTAATAAGCAAAAAAAAATTACCAAAGCTTGCAAAAAAAAAAAAAATTAAATTTTTGTCAATAAATGACCCATAAGGTGTTGATATGCTATTAAACTAAACAAACTAAGTTAATGATTGAATAAGCTCATAGTGAGAACTATAACTAAAATTAAAGTTTTGGTTGATGAATTTGGTGTCATAGTAACATAGTTCAATCTCTGGGTCCAGTAGTATAGATTTAGATTGGTTTGGTTTGTTTCACGGCATATCAACCTAAATGGGTTATTTGATGCTGACCAGATTTTTATTGCTGGTAATATTTTTTTTTCAATAAAAGTATTTCTGCTAATTTTTTTTCCAAAAATGTATTGCTGGTAATATATTTCTTTTTTCCGGAATGTATTGCTGGTAATTATTTTTTATTTTATTTTTTATTCTTTTACACGTTTTGGCACTAGTTTAGAGGTTAACTATTTGGTCAAGATGGACCTGGGAACACCAGTAGTTGATCAGAAGCCTTGCTGTTGGATGTAGTTTATCATTATACCCAAGTTGGTATAGACTTAGATTCAGTGGAAAACAAGGAAAGCAATAATTGAGCAGTACTAATAAAAAATTAAAAAAAATATTTTATGTCCTGACACTAGTTGACCAGAATAAGAACAATCTCCCCACTATAGATTAAATTTGAAATTTCCTGAAGGTTACTGAGATTGTTTATCACCTGATGAAGATTGGAGAGAACAATGGCTGCAATGTTGTGATAACACCAACATACATGGCAGACAGTAATCTGTGTGTAAATTGTGTCAATACTCTTAAAATTCCACTTAATGTTGCCACCAACTGCCTCTTCACATTCTCCTTAATCTTGTTCACAGCCTGAAATCTTTTTTCCATGGATAGAAAAGTTACAGGTTGCAAGGAGAATGAGATTAATTGACTCCTATAGATTAAATAAAGGTTTCAGTTCGGAATTACCTGACAATGTCACCTAGCAATATAAAGGTTTTCCTATTTGAATTTTCCAGTGAAACATAATTCTTAATCCAATGATTAAATAAGTTCTTTGCAAGTTCCTCCCACTATAGAATACCCATTAAAATTCTCCTGTTATAAATATTTGAGCTTAACAACAAATAAAAAATAACAATCATAAGTATAGATGAAGGTCATTATTTACAGAAGTAAGAGGGTACAAATTAAAAAAATTTAAACACTGACATAATTTTCTATATCACTGAAGCAGGCATTAAATGCTTGAGAGAGTTATCATCTCCTTTACCCCTTATTATAATATATGCTTTCTTTTTGTTCATTAAAACCAAACACCATTTTTCCTTGCAATCAGAAAAGCATAGTTCATTATTCATCCGTGTAACTGTTATGGTAATTTACCCATGCACACATCGACTCTCCCAGCTATAAACAGGAGCAGGTACTGCCTTTTAGAGAGGGAAGTTTCCAGCAGTCAGCTCTGACCGTTGGACCGAACATTCTTGCTGTAACACTCTATATATAGAATGGAATTGTGCCATACGATGTTAAAATCTGACTCGTCCTGCCATTCTCTATCTTTACAAGAGTCAGATCAGATCTCAAGCGGAGTACTGCTGCCGTATTTGGGCTGGACCTGCCCCATCATCACTTCAGACTCGACAGAGTTCAAAGGCATCTACATGACCTTGTAGATAATTTTTTTTTTTTTTTTCCAATAATGTATTAATGGTAATTTTTTCTAATGTATTTTTTATACTTTCATAGTGTTTGGACCTAAGTTTGGGCGTTCGCTATTTGCCCATAACTGGGACCATAACAGGTCCTACTACCGTGGGTGAGGGTGGACCTGGGAAAAACAGCAATTAAGAGGTGGTTCCATGCTCCTCAAAACCTCCCCATTAGAGACCTTGTTGCCGGATATAGTTTATCATCATACTCAGGATGATGGGTGATGAAATATTTTCCTTAGAGAGTTACCGAATGAGATTGTTGTAAGCTTGTGTGACTAAATTCAAATGCTGGGCAATCTCCTTACAGATTAAGAAGAGAGTTGAAGCAACAGAAATGTGGTTCTACAGAAGGATGCTGAGAATACCATGGACCGAACATGTGAGCAACAACAAAGTGTGAGAGGAAATGGAAACAAAAAGGACATTTATACTTAACATCAGGAAAATATAGTGGAAATTTCTAGAAATAAAAATGAAAGAGGGCTTGCAAAGTCTGATACTCACAGGACAGATTGAAGGTGAAAGAAATAGAGGAAATATGTAACTTACCTAGCAAGCTTGAATAAATCGATGGTGGAACAGGTTTTAGGAGAGATAACAAAAATATAAAATTTATTAAGAGCTACAAAGGAAAGGAAATTGTGGAGAGCCATGAATGCTTGCATCCTGAAGGGACATGGCACATAGAAGAAGAGGAATAACCTTGAGTAAATGGATAGTGGAACAAGGTTTAGGAGAAATAGCAAAAAGACAAAATTTATTAAGAGCTACAAAGGAAAGGAAATTGTGAAGAGTCATGATCGCCTACGTTCTGAAGAGACACGTCTCATAGAAAAAGAAGAACATTAACTTAAGAGTTTTTTTTTTTTTTTAAATTAAAAATCAAATTTTAAATTTGAAGAATTTCTTGGCCTGATCGAGTTTTCAATATCAAACCAAATGACCACACATCAGTTTTTGTTTTTTTTACTTTACAGACAGGGGCTTCGAGGTCGGGCTGAAGACATTACAGTCCTCTCTGAACATTAAAAATTAAAATGCCGGGAAAAGGTCAGTATGGAAAACCTAACACTGACCTATATATAAATTAAATATGAATCTTCATTCAGTATTTATATGGCGAGATATTTCAGCCATGGTCAACACGCAAAGATCGGAATAAAAGCTCCGAGCAGCTCGGATTGAGGAATCAGAGAGCCAAGTTCGAATTCTAGTCAAATCCAAGACAAACCGAGCTGGCAAATGGTCTACCGCAGAAACAAATGGCAACCTACTGTGGGAAAAAATCTGCCTCGTCAGTCATGTATCGAAAGATAAATGATTGCCTAAGCATGTATCACGCATGGCACATAACTGACTGACCAGTATTAAAAAAAAAACATGAAGAGAAATTAATAACACCTCAACCCCTACCCGTACTTAAAAATGGCTAAAGAAGGATGGTTCGCTTCAGTGTATGCGGTGTAACGGGTCTTAGCTGGGAGGATTAGAGATCATGGAACACAGAAATATAGCCCATCAGAACACACCTTCTTTATCAGACTAAAGTAACGCGCTCAATGAGGAAACGAGACGTATGTAGAGAGAGGTTGGAGATATAAAAGTACACTCAATGTATTAGTAGGCCATCGTAAGGACTATAAAGAAGTGTCCGATAGCGCTTAGGACAATGGACAATTTTTGCACTATCTTACTCCTAACAAATGGAAAATATAAGAATGCTGGAAAAACTAAATGAAAAATTAATTAAATTTTTCTTGTCTGTCATATTCAACGAAACATGTTAAAAAGAAAGGTTACTGCCCATAAATATATATATATATATATATATTGTGTGTATTTAGGCAGCATTTGTTCATTCATACATGTTTCATTAAATAATATAGACAAGTGTTGTCTATTTATTTTATGTAAATTCTTTCCATAACGTCTGATAAGCTTAATAACATTATCATTAAACGAAGAAAGAAAATCACAATATTGATCCATATTTTATAATCCAATCTAAGCTTTCAGCTTACATAAGCCACTATCAAAGATGTCAATTACAGTGCAATATATTAAGCAATATACGGACAAGACAGTGATGATAGTCTGTTATTGTTTACATGGATGATTTCCAAGCAACTATAAACACGTGCATATGACGCTAGAAGCGAAAATCGCATCGCATCTCATGACGTCACACATGACCACGCGAGAGTGAATTGGAGAAGTATGAAGTATGGGAAGCCGTTGGTATAAATCAATGGCTTCTGTTACCAATTATAGACATTTAAGGATATTTGTAGAGATTCCATCTCCATGGGAAGTGTTGAAACGGTCGACATTCCTTAGTTCTAATCTTCACAGCTAAGACCCACCATATTACATATATTTTAGCGAACCACCCTCATTCCCTTAGTATTCCATTGCTGAGATGTAAGTTCCACTTGAGCAGCTTCTTCTCATTAACTGCTGCCTTGTGGACCCAGCTACCCAGACGATGCGTCCCCGATCACTACAATCTTAACCTGTTCAAGTCAAGGGTTAACCATTATCTTCCCAACATATCCCCATAAACTGTACCTCGTATTCTGTAACCCTCTACCTCAAGTGGCTCTTGGATCTTTTACAGAGTGAACGTTATTGTAAAAAAAAACAACATTCAAGTATATATGCAGTCGGTAAGTAATCCAAGTAGATCCTAATAATATAAAATATTAAAACTGACATATATATATATTTTTGTTGCAATATTTATCACAACGTTTCGGCCGTTGTACGCTCCGGCCTTCTTCTGGTGATTGGAATGTCGAACTGAACTCTTTATTTCGGTCGCTGTTCTAGTTCCACGTCTAATAGATGTCAGTTAACTCCTGTTAATTTCCCTCTCAAAGTTCTCCACCGCCGTAGCCAGGCATTGAACTGTCACTGGATCTAACTAACGCCTTTATCCACTATACCATGTGTCCTTAAAGACATCTGTGTATGAATTTCTGGGTATTATAAACTAATGTCTTCAGCAACCATTTTTTTTTTACCAGTACTCATATTGCAATTTTTGCTGCTATCATGGCATTTGTTTGTTTTTTTTGCAATTTTCGTTGTTATGATAGCTTTTCTCTGGCACTCCTTCTTACTGGTTCCCATATTGTATTCATTTCTATGCTTCGTCGATTATAATTTATTTCGTGAATATTGATATATTCATCTCTTCGGACCTAAAGTTCTTAATAAATGAAGACAATCAGGACAGATATACTAGATTAACAGGAGAAGAAAGTGGGGAGAAAGAAAGAAAAATAACAGATTTTCGAATATAATTTCTTTTAAAACATAAAAGAGAGAGGGATGGAGAGAGTGAAGGAAGGAAAAGGGGAGAAGAGAAGAAATAAATGATGAGATTATAGTAAAACTAAAATAGAATGACGTGGCCAAGATTTTTTTTTCTTGAAGGGTTGAACAAGTTCGTATATCGGGTGATATGTGATCGAACCTGAAACGGTTACAGCAAATTGTCCGATAGAGCTTGTTATTTTAGTCAGCAATAATCCTCACAAATTCAAATTAGACAGTCTAATAATAATAATAATGATAATATTCAACATAAATAAATTAAAAAAAATAATATCCTTCTCGGAATTATTCCTACCAGTCACAAATTGGAATATATATATATATATATTGTATATATATATGTGTGTGTATGTATGTAAAATGTGTATATATATGTAATTTTATATATATTATTTATATATTATATATGCATAGGAATAATATAAATATATATATATAGTCACAAATTGGAACTATATATATATATATATATATATATATATATAGTCACAAATTGGAAATATATATATAGTCACAAATTGAACTATATATATATATATATATATATATATATATATAGTCACAAATTGGAAATATATATATATATATATAGTCACAAATTGGAACTATATATATATATATATATATATATATAGTCACAAATTGGAACTATATATATATATATATATAGTCACAAATTGAACTATATATATATATAAATTGAACTATATATATATAGTCACAAATTGGAACTATATATATATAGTCACAAATGGAACTATATATATATATAGTCACAAATTGAACTATATATATATATAGTCACAAATTGAACTATATATATATAGTCACAAATTGGAACTATATATATATAGTCATAAATTGGAACTATATATATATATATATATATATATATATGTCAAATTGGAACTATATATATATAGTCATAAATATATAACTATATATATATAGTATAAATTATAATATATATATATATATATATATATATAGTCACAAATTGGAACTATATATATATATATATATATATATATATATATATCACAAATTGAACTATATATATATATATATATATATATATATATATATATATATATATATATATATATATATATATAGTCACAAATTGAACTATATATATATATATATATATATATATATATATATATATATATATATATATAAATATATAACTATATATATATATATATATATATATATATATATATATATATATATATATATATATATATATATATATATTGGAACTATATATATATATATATATATATATATATATATAGTCACAAATTGAACTATATATATATATATATATATATATATATATAGTCACAAATTGAACTATATATATATATATATATATATAGTCACAAATATAACTATATATATATAGTCACAAATTGAACTATATATATATATATATATATATAGTCACAAATTGAACTATATATATATATATATATATATCATATAGTCAAATTGAACTATATATATATATATATATATATAGTCACAAATTGAACTATATATATATATATATATATATATAGTCACAAACTATAACTATATATATATATATATATAGTCACAAATTGAACTATATATATATATATATATATATATAGTCACAAATTGGAACTATATATATATATATATATATATATAGTCACAAATTGGAACTATATATATATATATATATATATATAGTCACAAATTGGAACTATATATATATATATATATATAGTCACAAATTGAATATATATATATATATATATATATATATAGTCACAAATTGGATATATATATATATATATATATATAGTCACAATTGAACTATATATATATATATATAGTCACAAATTGAACTATATATATATATATATATAGTCACAAATTGAACTATATATATATATATATATAGTCACAAATTGAACTATATATATATATATATATATATATATATATATATATATACAGTCACAAATTGGAACTCTCTCTCTCTCTATATATATATATATATTTAGTCACAAATTGAACTATATATAATTCAACAAATATTGTCTATCTTAAACTTTTAATCTTCTGCTCTACGCTTTAACTACTAAGCTCCATCTCTGCAGTTCTATAAAAAACTCGTGTTGTTATGGACAACATGGTTGGATTTGGCAGCTAAGTCTTTTAGCTGTCCCAACATGGTTAGATATTGAATGAAAGATATTAACATAATTCGGATGTAGTGGAAATGCTTTTCAATAAGTAGTAATGGCTGGAAGCTTCCCTCCACAGAATGGTCAGACATCGGAAAACACGCCCAGGAGACATTGATCTCAGTGTCCTATAGAACTGTAAAACGAGTGATCAGTTGTCCAGAATAGAGAGTTTGTCGTGGAGGGGGGGGGCAATGCCGGTTGGAGAGTTAAGAGAGGATGAAAAAGAAAAGAAAAAAAAAAAGAGAGAAAGAGAAAAAAAAAAATCGAAGAAGCAACAGAATTTAATTTTATCGGAAACCTTATTTTATTTCATTTTTTTTTATTTTTCTGCAGGGTCTCCTTGGCCGGGTTGAAGATTTTTCAGCGCCCTCTAAACATTAAAAATTAAAATGCTCCATGGTTATCGTCGCAAAAAGAGAAATGACTTGCTGAGTTCAAATTCCGGTCGGGTTTGTTGAGTTTACTTTCGTGCAAATATGCTTAGGGAACGAATGAATTCGTCTCTTCTCTTCCCCAGCTAGCAAAGCAGATTAATATTTCCAGCTTTGATTGTCAACCAGTCTAGGAGAATAACAACTCTGGATTCAAAATCGTTTGGGCGTGGTGTTGGCAATTCCGACTTGTAAACATCTACATGCTACAAAACCCTCAGCAGCAACAACCAGCGTAGTGTGGCTGTGGACCTATTCTGTACAGAGGAATTAAGAAAGAAGGAAGAAAGGAAAATAAACGGTTTATTTCAATATTAGCATAATACCCGTAAAAAAAAAAATAACAAGATTACGTATCGATCAGCACGTCCGGCTAGAATCAGATTGTAATTGCTTCGATTTACGACTAGGATCAGAGTGGATTATCAATTCTTTCTCACCAGGGATCTCAGACAGAGAAAAAAATGAATAAATAAAGCGAGTTTGGTCCTAGGGATTCCGATCTCCTAGGCGACCTCTCCCCTGACAAGAAAAAAAATAAAAAAATAAAAATGGAGGATCGGTGTATTCTTATACTTTTGTGACTGTATAATTTACTTTTTATTCCGCAAGAACTGGGTAATTTATTTCTTGCTCAAACGTACGCGTGGAAAGTACCATGTTCGACTGCGTATGTGTCACATCATACTCCCGTGGTATAGGAGGTATCTATAGTAGATCAAATAGTACTATTTATGTACACTATATATGTTACATATACCAAAGACACTCCGAAAGTAGTTTATATCCCAGAAACCGCAACTGTCTCTGCCTGATGTTAAGTATTAGTTTCGTTTCCATTTTCTCCAAAACATCGTCGTTACTCAGCATCCTTCTGTAGAACTATATTTCTGTTGTTTCAAGCCTCGTTTTCATCTTTGAGGAGATCGTCCAGTACTCACTAATATACAGGAGGATAGTGATCACATAGTAATTTTGTACTCTTCCCTGTTTCTAGTGAAATTTTCCTATTTCTTAATACCCTGCTTAGCTTTTGGAATGCTTCTTTGGCTATCCCAATATACCTTCGGATAACGGTGTCACTCTTTCCGTCCCCTGTTAAAACACTTCCCCAGGATCAAATAGTATTTCTGCAGACCACAAAAATCGTTACACGTTTTATATACCAAAGACGATCCGAAAATAGTTTCTCCGATTTATTTTTTCCGGAAACTAAAATAAACACAGGGAACACATTAACACCGTTGGAAGTTTCCAGTTAAAAAACACTATTTACCAAACACAGTCGTCTTCTTCCTTATATGCCGTGTCTTCTCATGGCTCTCCACAACTTCCTGTTTCTTGTAGATCTTGTCTTTGCTATGTCTCCTGAACCCTGTTCCGCCATCCGTTTACTCAAGATCACTAAGTATATTATGTATTCTTTTCCTCTGTCCCTCTTGCCTTCTGTCCCGTGAGTATCATATTTTCCAAGCCACCTTTTCTCATTATGTGCCTCAGAAACCTCCTGTCTCTTCCTGAAGTATTAGTTTCCTTTTTATTTCCATTTTCTCCAAAACTTCGTCGTTGCTCACATGTTCGGTTCATAGTATCCCCCGCATCCTTCTGCAGAACCACATTTCTGTTGCTTCAAGTCCCTATGTGGTCCTACCTAGTTTCCATATATACAATTTGTCTGTGGGGTGGGGAATAAAAATAAGAACATTTAAAAATGAAACACTAATGAATATTTACAAAGAACACAAATTATAAACAAGGAGAGCTCATTAGAACAACTGCCATGAAAATATTTATAAAAGACAGAGGAAAGACATACCATGGTGGTAGGAAAATGATTGCGCTAATAATGAAGAAGGGCTTGTAGGACACGCCCGTCATTGTGACTGGTCATACATATTACCGAAACGTATTATCCGCCTTCTAATTGTGTTCACATCCACTGTTTGGTCTCCGTAAAGGTTCAGTAAGCACCAATAAATGTCAGTAGTTTTAATTTTTTTTTCGCGTGGATAAATTCAGTAATGCATTTCTGCTTCATATGTACTTTCATGTCAGACGCCATTTTGTCAAATTGCTATTTGTAACAAATAAAAAAAAAGTTAGCTTACAGCCATATCACGTTGAAACACCGGTTCCCGTATGATCACCGAAGTCAAGCAACGTCGAGCCTGGTCAGTACCTAAATGGGTGACCGTTTGGAAATACCATGTGCTGTAAGCTTGGATGTGTGGGTGGTGTAATGGATAATGGCACGGAATTTTTAATCGGAAAGCCGAGTTCGAATTCCAGTTGGATTCGTCATATTCACTTATATGCAAATATCCTTGGGGAACGGTGTGAATCCACCTATTCTTCACAACTGTGGGTTAATTACTAAGACTTGTACAACTAGAACCATTAGAATTTCCAAAGAATAAATGAATAAATAAAATAAAATTGCGTACAAAATATTTAGATGTCTACAAATAAATAACCCATAGAGGTGTTGATATGCCGCTAAACAAAATCAACCAAACCAAACAAAATATTTAGATTTCGGCATTAAATAACCCATAGAGGTGTTGATATGCCGCTAAACAAAATTAGCCAAACCAAACTAATCAAAATATTTAGATTTCAGTATTAAATAACCCATAGAGGTGTTGATAGGCCGCTAAACAAAAACAACTAAAAAAACTTCTTTGGTTGTTACTTTTCTGAAGTCGAGAAAGTTGGTAATCACAGATTAACTATTCTTTAAATATTTTCGTTCAAAATCCTAAATTCTTCGGAATGTTATCTGACTCCTCTTATCATGTCCTATCTTTACAAGAGTCAAATTAGACCAAAAACGGAGTATTCCTGCTATGTCTGGGCTGAACCAATCCTGTCCCCATTTACTAGCCTTAACGGTGTTCAAAAACGTTTACGTGGCCGTGTGGGCGATGAATTATATTGAAACCAACACCCCCTTTCCTACAGACGAAAAAGTAGCAAGCCAATCGCAATTTTCATAGCAAATGTTCAAACGATTGACCTCGAGAGCACCTCTCTGCGACTGCTCGGTCTCACGTTGTCTACTGACCTGAGATGGAATAAATACATTGAGTCAATTGCTTCGTCCACCGCAAGGAAAGTTGGCTCCCTGTGCCGCGCCAGGAAATTTTTCTCCCCGGAATCGATCCTTCAAATCTATAAATCAACCATTCACCCTTGCATGGAGTATTGCTGCCATATATGGTCTGGAGCCCCTTCTTTTGTCTCGGGGTTCTTGATAGAATCCAGAAAAGGATATGCAATGTAAGTGGCCCTGATCTGGCATCTCGTCTGCAGTCGCTCTATCACAGACGTGCCGTCGCCTCTCTCTGTCTTTTTAACAAATACTTTCATGGTAATTGCTCCGATGAGCTGCTTGCGCTGGTTCCCAGACTTCATGAATTCAAGCGTCCTACGAGGCTGGCATCCCGGTCTCACCCTTTCACTGTTGAAACTGTTAAATGTAGCCGTCTCTTCTACTCCAATAGCTTCATATCTCGCACCTCTCGCCTGTGGAACACCCTTCCCAATTACTGTTTCCCTGATAGCTATAATCTCCAACTATTCAAATGTAATGTCAATCGACATCTCCAGTTGCCTTGATCTATCCACTATCCTTCTCCTCATCCTTTTCTCTATCACTCCTATCTGCTCTCGCTACAAATCCTCTGTAACCCCTTGCGTCCTAGTGGCTTCCCGTCTTGCTAGGGGTGAAATGCTTAGAAAAAAAAAATTTCTTAGTTACAGCATTTCAGACCTTCGCGGCCGCATATACAGGTTCAAATCATCCTCATTCCATTCATGTTCCACTTTTGACTACGTGAACCACTGTTGTTTTCCGTCCTGGGTATGACAAACTACATCGCGTCCTGGGTAAGACAATAAACTACGTCCAACAGCAAGCCCTCTGATCAGAAGGTTTTGAAGAGCGTGGAATCACCTCTTAATTGCTGGTGTCCCCACCCTGACCTGGGGTGGTAGCACCTGTTAGGGTCTCAACTATGGGCAAATAGTTAACCCCCCAAACTGGGGCCAAAACACTATGAAAGTGAAATATAGGTTTTAATTCCAGAAATACTTTGTAAAAAAAAAAAAATTATATCCAGCAATACATTTTTGAAAAAATGATTACCGGAAATGGATGTTTTTTGAAGAAAAAAATATTACCAGAAATAGGATTTTTCAAAACAAAAAAAAAATAAAATATATATTACCAGTAATAAAAATTTTGTCAGCATTAAATAACTTATTGAGGTTGATATGCCGTAAACCAAACCAAACCCAACCATTGTCGTTTTAGGAGGCAAACAGCTTTTCTTTTCTTTTCTACACGCTTCGATCAACCGTCCGTCATTTTTTTTATATGATCCATTATTGTACATAATTAGGCTACAATAAAATTTGTATTGTATATGAATACTACCTTATGAAAATTGATATCGGAGGAGCGCCTGTATCATATATTGGAGGGTTGCATATTATAGATTCGTGTGCGTGTGTGTCGAGGTGCACGTGACCAGCCCTGAAACTGGGTACAATAAGTAAAAAACAAGAATAGAATAACTTAATAAAATAGAACAATTCTTCTAACAATAGACTGTAATAAAAGTTATGTGACGGATAGAAGATTCGTTCTTACCGTAGATCATAAGACATTAACAACAATAATAACCAATAATAAAATAGTACAATTAACGTAATAAATGTTATGTAACTGATAGATTAATTCTTACCTTAGATCTTATTAGGCACAATAACAAATTAACAACAATGCCTAATAATAAAATAGAACAATTAGACTGTAATAAAAGTCATGTGACGGATAGAAGATTCGTTCTTACCGTAGATCTTATTAGGCACAATAAGAGATTAACAACAAGAACTAATAAAATAATAGAACAATTCTAACCATAGACTGTAATGAAAGTTATGTGACGGATAGAAGATTCGTTCTTACCGTAGATCTTAGCAACCGTAACCTACGATATGTTTTCTTTGCTTGATAAATCAAAATCAAATCAAGTGTATTGAAATAACAGATATATACAAATCAAGAGTGTTAGTAATAAGCAGATGGAAGTGTACGTCCGAACGGCAGGTAAACACTGCGTCTCGGCTGCTCAACCGACTGCCACACGGCTCTTGCTAGGATTGGTTTGGTACGTTTTGTTTTGTTTTACGGCATATCAACCTCAAGGGGTCATTTAGTGCCGACAACTATTTTTTTCCTGGTAATATTTTGTTTTGTCAAAAATCAATTTCTGGTCATATTTTTTTTCCTCAAAAATCTATAGCTGGTAATATTATTTTAAAAAGTGTATTGCTGGTAATAGTTTTTTTTTTTTCAAAAATTTATTTCTGGTAATATTTTTTTTTTACAAAGCATTTCTGGTATTAAAACCTATTTTTACACTTTTATCGTGCTTTTTACCACAGTTTCGGGGTTAACTATTTGCCCATAGCTGGGACCCTAACAGGTGCTACCATCCCGGGTCAGGGTGGACCTGGGAACACCAGCAATTAAGAGGTGGTTCCACGCTCCTCAAAGCCTCCTGATCAGAGGCCCTGCTGCTGGACGTAGTTTATCGTCATACCCTGGACGCGGATGTAGTTTTTATCGTCATACCCAGGACGAGATTAGTTTGATTAAGCCTTGTTAGATAGCCCACCATAAGTGGGGTATAAAACAAGAAAATCAAATTGTAAAGTGAGATAACAAATTTATATACATATAAATCAGTTAAGGTCTCTACAAATAAAATGAATGTATTTTGGTTGATACAAGGTCGTCAAAATGTTCGTAGTAGTCCTTGAATGAGTTTACGTAGTAGTCCAAGAATGAGTTTATGTGTACATAGGCAGGAACGATTGTGTGGATGTATGTATGTATGAGCGTTATCGTAGGTTAGGAATATCTTTGAAGTAATCGCTCAGTCTTAAAATGTTCCGTTCATTTATCAAGTATAAAAGAGGGAGAAAGGTAGAGATAATAACAACGATCGCTTGACGTTTGTCAAGGGACGTGTTTATACGCTCGTCTCTTTCTCTCTGGTGACGGGTGAACTTGCCCGTCTTATTTGTTTGTGAGCATTGAAAAGGACATTTGGGAATTCACTCCCGAATATGATTCGGGCCTTCCCATTGGACGACGAACAAACTTCGCGTCGGCTCGCGAAAAGGTCCGTAAAAGAATTTGTTTTTGAGAATTGAAGATTATTTGAATTTTGTTTTTAAATGTTTCCTAGTTTTCTATTGGCCGAAAAACATTTCGTATCAAGGTGTGAAATTTTACGATTTTTGTTTTGGATTCGCTTTTGCGTGTGTGTTATGCAAAGTTTGTAAATTCGAGTGTTTTTAATTTCTAACAAAATCAATGAATCAGTGCTTAGCATTTGAATTTTATATCTAGATCTTGTTTTGTTCACTACATCGTAACCTCGAATCGTTGTAGGTCGGAACTGTCGTAACCCAGAAATGAGTGTGTATATATATATATATATATATATATATGCAGCAAATTCTCTTATAGGTATGTTTGATTGAATAAATTACAAACATTATGTCTATTTATTTTGATCATAATGAAACGATTATGATCAAAATAAGTAGACATAATATTTGTAATTTATTCAATCAAACATGCTTTACACACACACACGATAATTAATATTGAAAATTCCAAAGAGGATATAAATTCAAAGAGAGCCCAATATAAGAACAGAGCAAATATAATGCTGAAAACGGAATCCTTAGAAATCCATCAGTATTAGTTTATTTATATATATATATATATATATATATATATATATATACATATGGAAACTGTTTCATTCAAAATCGATATGATTACGCGTTTCGCCTTTGAAGGCTTGACCAGACACAAAATCGAAAGAAAAAATGTGTGTCCACTTAAATCATGAATCACATAACTTTTTTTTTCTCTAAGCAGGCGTTTCCCGTGATTAAAGAAAAAAAGAAAATGAGTGATTTTTAAGAAATGTCGTTAATATTTATTCAGTATCTTTTCTTCGTAATTCTTAGTTCAGATGGAAATGTGTTTATATATTTTTCCAGCTTTTTCTGTATTGAATTAAAAGGTAAATCCTTATTCTCAGAACGGTTCGAAAGCAAGAAATTCGCATAGCCTTTTTTGAAATGAATCCAAGACAAATCCTCATGGGATGAAAGTAAAAGATTTATATGTTTTTTTAGGCCTATCCATGTGTTTTTCGTGTCGACAATCTGTGTTTAAAATAGGATATAGAATCGAATTTAATTTAAGCAAACACAAAAACACACTTTTTTTTTCTTTCGTTTTGGGATCTGATGAAACCTCTGGAAAGCGAGACGCGTAATCAAATCTATTGTCAATTAAACGTTTTTCATTAGTCGATTTTTTTTTAAAAAAACTTTGTTAGGATTCTATATCCTATTTTAAACGCACACGCACCCAATATATATATATATATATATATATATATATGTGTGTGTGTGTGTGTGTGTGCACAAATGAGAGAAAGAACAGATGGAGTAAAAATCCACTCTTCGTAGCATTTACTTTTAAAAATGTGCTCAATACAAAGTAGAGGAATATATTATTATTATATTTTTATTATAAGAGATTATAATCGCTACACAAAAGCTTTCATGTTTCAATACTATGATTGTACTTCTTCAGGCGATGGTAAGTAACTGGTGATTAAATGATAATTTTTTTTCTGTTAACTTTACTTCTGATAAACTTATTCTTCCCTTCAACGCTCTTTCAAAAAAATTGAAAGTCATATTTGTCTACAATCACGATACATTTGTCACTGACATATTTTCCGCAAGCATCAAAGATGGTCTGTCTATGTTCCAGTTTATCGTGACATGAAGAAAAAAAAAATACGTCACCTATCTCCACCCTCTAAGCTTTTTATATTTAGCGTAGATCTGAAATTTAATTGGTTAATCAAGACATACTCAAAAGTCTAATTTTAATTCTGACCTTATGTCCCCCCCTTTAACTTTCGGATAAGAGGTAACACTTTGTTTTTAAATTTCCTAAAATAAATCATTTAATCACCAGTTACCATCGCCTGAAGAAGTAACATCAAAGTATTGAAACATGAAAGCTTTTCTGTGGCGATTTCAACATGTTTTTATTATAATCTCTTTAATGCGTATAAATATATAGAAAAATAGGAAAGAACACGTTCGGTAAATAATCCGAAGTTCTTTAGTATTTTTGTTTTTATTTTTTAAAAAGTGCTCAATACAAAAGTAGAGCCTAAATTATAATTATTTTTTAAGAAAAAGAATAATATTTTTAAAAAATAATTATAATTTAGGCTCTACTTTTGTATTGAGTACTGTTTTTTTTTTTTAAATAAGCGAAGGAATCATATTTTTTAAAAAAAATGATTATAATATATTATTTAATATCTATACTCGACTAGTGTGAAAAAAAACCCCGGATAGTAAAACGTAAGAAAGTAAAAATATATTTAAACGAACTGGTATAAGAGGGGGGATCAGTAAAATAAGAAAAGACGAAAAACATCTGTGTTGGTCGAAAAAAAAAAAAAAATCAATCAACACCGCAATGCCTAGCCAAAAAAAAACAAAAAACACCAATCGAGTAAATTAAAAAAAAAAAAAGTGGTCAATATACTAAGTAGAGCAAAAGTTATATATATATATATATATATATATATATATATATATATATATATATATAAAGTGAACATTGAAGTCAACACTCAGAGGCGATAGACTGTTTCATGCTGGACGCAATCCCCAGGCCGCGTCCAGCATGAAACAGTCTGATATTCAGCACTTTATCCCATAAATATAGCACACCTTAAAAACTATATATATATATATATATATATATATATATTGACCCGAATTCATCAGTTGCCCTGGAGTGATATTACCAATAAATGAAAGTAGAATCTTTGCAATAATTATAGCAATTCTGCAATATTGCATATAATTCTAGCAATATTAAATAAGAATTAACATTATGTATCCAAACAAGTTTTATTGAATTCCATTGACAGCGTCTGTCTATTCAATTTTTTTTATAATATCTTTCCAATTTCTGAATGCACATATCGATCAGCACATCACAAACAACCAAAACCAAAACATATAAGACAAATTTTCATAGAGAACAACAAAATATTTTAGAGGACTCATTGCAAAGAAAGATTAAAAAAAATTTATCTAGAAACCGTTATAAAACAAAAGAAAAAAAAACGAAAAGTACCTTTCTCCATAAAAGATCGTATACTGAAGCGTGTCTAAAATAAGAGAAATAAAGAATATGTATAGATTTTCAATACATGATTTTCCATTAAACCGGTGCAAATGATGTCACTTTGAACCTATCTCAACCCTAATTCCAGCAATCTAAAACGTCTGAATTTAAATCTTGCTTACCAAAATAATCACACCCGTTCTTGATAATGGCTGTGATAACCAAAAGTACTTGAGAAACAAAAAAAAAAAAAAAAAGAACTTTGGAAAATTTATTCATAACTTCAATCCCGATGTACAGCATCTAATTCGGAAAAAATATAATAGAAAGTTGAATCGATCGACCTAGTCGGCGATATTTAATAAAATATATTTGGGTTAATTCTTGGTTTGTTTTGTGTTGTTTTACGGCATATCAACCTTAATGGGTTATATAATGCCGACAAGATTTTTATTGTTGGTAATATGTTTTTCTTGAAAAACCTATTTCTAGGAACAGTTTTCCTTAAAGAAATCTATAGTTGGTCATATTTTTTTCAAAGAATGTATAACTGTTTGTATTGGTGGTATTTTTTTTAAAAGTATTGCTGATAATATTTTTTCCTTCAAAAATTATTGCTGGTAATAATGATTTTTTATTACAAAGTATTTCTGGTATTGAAAACTATTTTTACACAATTTTGGGTGTTAACTATTTGCCCATAGCTGGGACCCTAACAGGGGCTACCACCCCAGGTCAGGGTGGAACTGGGAACACCAGCAATTAAGAAGTGGTTCCACGCTCCTCAAAACCACCTTGCTGCTGGACGTAGTTTATCGTCTTACCCAGGATGCGGATGTAGTTTATCGTCATACTCAGGACACGGGTTAATTCTTGAAGGTCGCTCTTATTCTATCTTATAATTAAACTTACTATTGCTGTCTCAAATATACTAAAGTATTCCTTACACCAAAACAACACATTCGTACTTACCATTCTTACTAAAGCCACCATAATAACTCAAGTCTCTGTGTAGTAGTTCCCATATGAACTATTTATCTGGGTGGGGGATACAAATAACAGTTAAAAATGAAACCCCAATGAATATTTACAATGAATACAATCAGAGCCGGTGCATCTTACCTCCTAACCGGGGTGGGGGGTCCTTGTTGTGGCCGTTAACATTTTTTTTCAGCAGTGTTTTATGGTCATCAGCCATTTTTAAAAAAAATTATTTCTAAACTGACGTTACATTGTTAGTCACCAATTAATAATATACATAGCGTATCTGCATGGACGGTACGCTGCGTACTACACAAGGACCCCCGACGAGTGAAGCCCTAAAAGGGCCACTTTCAGCAGGGTTTTTTTTTTTTTTTTTTTTTGTACTTTTTTCTACCTAAGTTATATTGTCAATCATCAACTATAATAATCGACAGTGCCGGTGCTTACTACCCCGAACCTCTCAACTGTATGGGGGACTCATGCCTACTGAAGAGTGGGGACAGAATTGCTAATTTTTGTGGCGCTTGTTTCTTTTTTAATTTAAATTTTCTTTCTGAACAGTTCTTTTAAATCAATTCATGCATTTATTTTGCTATGAATCGTAAGAAACATCTTTTGAGTTTTTTTTTTTTTTTAGTGCAAATGCTTAACATGACCAAGTGAAAGAGACGCTAATGTAAACCATGTAGCAATGTAAATGTAAACTGCGGATTATCTTGTGAAGGTTGCGTTAAATGGATTAAATTATATTGATCAAAAATTGTTGAGTAAATTAGGCTGCGTGATGAAATTAACATTTTCCTCTCACATTAAATTTCACTATTCAGCAAACATAGAAGAAGGACAACATGAGAAACAACAGTTTTTGCACAGCAATGAATAAAATATTTATATAAACAAGAGATACAAAAACAACTGGAGTAAAAAGGTGGTTTTAAAAAGTTCCAACGTTCTTTTATATTCAGATGAAAGGTTATCAAAGTTCTGGTTTGATAGATTATAATTTGTTGAATGGTCTGTACAATGAGAAAGTGTATTTGGGTATTATAGTAATTTAAGTAAAAAATAAACAGTTCAAGTTTGTACTTAAACTAGAGAAATATTGTTTACAGCTTACTTTAAGGTTTACGGAATTGTCGCTCTTTGATTTGTTTTCACTGGTTCGAAGAAAATATTCTGTAGTTGAAATAAGTGGTTCTTAACAAGCTGTGTTTATGTTAAATGCAATAATTAACGTTGAACTTGAAAGCGTATGAAAAAGATTCGTGTATTAAGTTGAATGTGGAAAACTTGAGTTGATTGTTTGTTATAAAATATTGCTGTGTGAATGAGTGTTGTATCAGGCTGGAATCATGTTAAAGAACTTTAACATAAAACCTGGAACTGTGTGACGAGTTCAAAGGATTCCGATCGGCGCATTGTCGAAGACGAAAGACGGTTCATATTTTATTGCTAACTTTGGTCACGTGATAGGCTCACAGAAGCTTGATAGATTTTGGCGGAATTATCTTTTTTGGTCAGGTCAAGAACTAGGTCGATGTTATTAAATATTAAGTTACCAATTAGAAGTTGAGATTTTCTGAAAATATACATTAAGCTGAATAAGCCCTGTGATCCACTTTTTGTACAAAAATTGATAAAAAAAAAAAAAAAAAAAAAAAAAAGGTGGTAGCGGGGTGCTAAAATCTCATTCAGCAAATGTTTATGGAAAAGTTCTACCCCTAGCCTACCACAAACTCTAAAAAACCCTAAATGACCCTAATTCTTCCATTAAACGATCGGCAAAACAGTAAATACGTCAAATCTTGTCATGCATTAATACCATTTTCTTTTCTTTTTTTAAAATTCAGTTTGTCGGGGATGTTTTTTCATGTGTTGTATTGGAATCTTTGTAAAACTTTTTTTTCAGCGGAGATCCGTCGGCGATTAATCTTTATGGAAATGTAAAAATTTTCGGCTTAATTTTTTTTCAAGTCAAATTTAGTGATAAAAATATTGGTGCATATTACAAAAAGAATAACATTTTCCCAGATTTTTTTTAAATAAAGAAATACCTATTTATCTGGGTGGGGGATAAAAAGTAAATAATTAATGAATATGTATTGAAATTTTCAATTAAATTGGATAATACCCTGATTTTTGGTAATTTACAAAAGTGCTGAACCCAGACCCACGAGGGTTTGTGGCCCACAGGTTGGGAAACTTGAATCAACGAGCGACGGCCCTGAATACAATTTATAATCAAAATGGAAAGATCGTCAGAGCAATAAACATGAAAGCATTTATTATAAAAGAAGAAGGGGAGCTACGTTTTTATGGTGGGTGTAAAGAGACTGGAGGTCAGAATATTCAAATGCACAGTTTTAATAGTCAAAATAATTTATGCGACTAAACTATGGGATTGCCGATGGGTTGGGAGCAGCTGGTGAAAACGCCATTTTTTAATTAAATAAAAACAGGCCGAGAGAATGAATGGATTTTATTGAACCAACTGACGCGAATCGCGTGTTGCTAAGGAGACTGAAAAGAAGACATTTTGTAGAAGGGAATGATACTGATAATAATGTTAAGTCATCTGAATTTCTTGACATTATTATTAATTTTTCATAGTCCTTTCTTATTGCCCTACGAGGCTGGCATCCCGCTCCCACCCTTACACCGTAGAAACTCTCAAATGTAGCCGTCTCTTCTACTCCAATAGCTTCATACCTCACACCTCTCGCCAGTGGAACACCCTCCCCAGTTACTGCTTCCCTGAAGGCTATAATCTCCAACTATTCAAATGTAATGTCAATCGGTATCTCTAGTCACCTTGATCTACCCACTATCCTTCTCTCCATCCTTTCTCCTATCACTCCTATCTGCTCTCGCTCCAAATCTTCCGCAACCCCCTGCATCCTAGTGGCTTCACGCCTTGCTTGGGGCGTAATGCTTAAAAAAAAAAAAATTCTCTTTGTTTAGGAGTAACAGTCATCTGAAGTCAGAAGGTTGCGTGTTCGTATCACGTCGGGGTCACCAATTATAGAATTTAAAAGGTTGCCGCGTTTTCACATGTAAACAATTAAAGAAGAAGCATACAAAAACTTGGGTTTCTACCTCGGATAGTTTATTCTATTTTTTATATGTAAACTGTATTGAAACAAAGTTTTCAGTGTTTCTTGGATATGTTTGTTTCTCTTTTGGCCCAGGAATTATGGTAAGTAAATATAAGCATCGTTATAATGTTTGCGCTCAAGTCAGCCTTACGCAGAATTTGAACGACCAAAGTAAGGTTTATAAGTACTTCATTGTTAGAGGTTTAAGCATGATTATAATGGTTGAGCTCAGGTCAGTCTTTCGCAGAGTTGGAACGACCAATGGAAACTTTGATTTACTTAATAGGTCAAGTTTTTGGAAGTCAGTGCGAACGCCAAACTTTAGAAAGTGGAAAAGTGAGTTCGTCGCCATTGTTCCATCTTGGAACAAGAGAATGAAACAGGAAAACGATTTTTCTACAGTCTTTTTATCGACTAAACCAGCGCCATAAAAGTTTGCAATTTTAGTGGGGTATAATTACAGTGATATCAAAATATAAACCTTATTATAGGATAATTCTTCTTTTTGGATAACAGACAAAAACATGAAAATAAAACCCTAGCATTTATTCCTCCTCCCGCAAAAGTTGTGCTTTCTCTTAATTTTCTTTTAATGGAGGCATTTGTCCGGGGGCAGTTCTCCTGATATACCTCTTTAAGTATAGTGCAATAAAGTATAATTTTGGAGATTGAAATTATCACTCAATTCAAGAAAATACAAAATTTAACGAAAATGGTCAAAATATATGGGGAAAAAAATGAAGGAATCAGTTTAGACTGTTACCCAAAGGATGTGAGTTAAGTTGACTAAATTTCTTAACTTGAGCATTGTCATTATTACTAATTTCTTACTGATTTTCCTTTCGTGTTACACCTCGTGGTTGGCGAAAAAAATGTGGCATCAAAATTCAAAGACGCCTTTCAAAACTGAAGCAAAGCATTAAGAAAGAGGAAATTTTATTTAGAAACAAAGAAAAGAGTGCTAATCAACTATGTTATATCAATCATCCTCTTATATAACAGTGAATACTGGACAATCTGCTCACAGATGAAGAATGACCTTGGGGCAACAGAAACAAAGAAAAGTGTACTGAAATGTTACGTAATATAAGTCCTCCAATATGGCAGGGAATACTGGACAATCTCCTCACAGATGAAGAAGAGACTTTGAAGCAAAGGAAACAGAAAAGTGTACTGAAATGTTACGTAATATAAGTCCTCCAATATGGCAAGGAATAGTGGACAATCTCTTCACAGATGAAGAAGGGCCTTGAGGCAACAGACGTGATTTTACAGAAGGATAATAAGAATACCAAGGATTGAACATGTGAGTAACGTGGAAGTCTTAGGGAAAGTAGAAACTAAAAGGAAACTTATACTTAGAATGACAAAGAGGCAGTTGAAATTTCTAGAACACGTAATGAGGAAACAGCGAGTAACCTCTCTAACTAGTTTGTGTTAAATGGATGGCTGAAAAGGCAAACCTTACTAGGGGATAGGAAATTGTGGGGAGCCATGGCCACCCACGTCCTGAAGGGATACGACATGTTGAAGAAGTCTCGAATTTTTTGATAAAGGGCTGTCATGCATTTTAAAATAAATTTCCACTTAATTTGTTGCTCTTTAATGCAATATTCGGGTAGTTTTTGCATTCTACGACCCTAAGCAAGCATCATGGTGTAACGAGAGAGAGAGAGAGAGAGAGAGAGCCATGGTAGAAAGATTTATTCTCCCATTTGTATTTTCCCCGTTATGACTAAAATGCTTTGTCTGCGTGGGATATATATATATATATATATATATATATATAATGCCACACAGATAATAAGATATCACATATATCTACACAACAAAGCAGAGTGTAAGTAGAAACAAAAAGGAATAGTCTTATATATAATATGGAGATACCCCTGTCTGGAGAAACCATGTTTAGGACTCCAGATTCAAACGGACTGGATTCATCTATGTCCCAGGCGAGGACATATTTCACCAACGGGAAACCGCGAGTCTTGGTTTTTCCCAAATTGAGAACTGCGAGTTGGAATTTTATTCCATATCTGGGTAAGATATATTCCCAAAGGGAAATGACACCATGGACTTATAAGCTGCTGGGGAGGCAGATTTAGCCTCTGTCCGGTTCAGTGTATGTGTGTGTGTATGTGTGTGTGCGCCGGGGGTAGTCTAATTTTCGGTTTCGCTGCTGTAAACCAAACGGAAATTGACTTCCGCTATGTTTACTGTATAGAGTGACGTTACGAAGCGGTGGTCACATGACCCATTTTAATTATTTCCAACAAAAAGAGATAATCGCCTTCAGTATCCTCACAGTGAGATAACCAAGAACCAGTATTTCAACGTGATATGACCGTAAGCATGTTAGAGTAATTGAATTTCTATTTGGGTAATTTGCAGTGTAAGCCCCGCGCTGATCTTACTCGTCTCAATTATTGCGCAAAACCAAAAGATTTGAAGTCAAACAATATCCTTTTTGAACCTCTTACAACGAAAACAAATATTTAAAGAACTCAAACTGCACGAGAAAGACTGGGTAATCTGCAGTTTAAGCCCTGGGCTCAATTCTAATGAAAATTTCCTGAAAATATTCCATTTAGGTGTAAATTTACATGCTTAATTCGAAAATAACATTAAAATTTTGTGGAAATCTACCGTTTTGGAGATATCGACAATAGAGGTTCGAACTCATTCGTGTCGGGTCTTGTCCGCCATTACTGGCGTTGTTTATATAAGTTTCCCTCGAACTAGTCATGCTAGGGAACGAACTTAGTTAATGACATTTTTACTAATCTTACTCGTCTCAATTACTGCGCAAAATCAAAAGAAGTCCTTAGACACTTTTGAAAGTGTTTAAAGACTTTGCTATTTTGCAAATAATCATGCTTAAATATACATTTTTTGTAAATAATCATGCTTTGAACTTTAAATTAATTTTTGCTATTATTTTTTTTCTTTCTAGCATTTTTTTTATTTAGTAAATAATCATGATCTTTTTAAATTCCTTGCAAAGTTTGTGCATTGCGTGCGCATTAATCAAGACAAGTAAAACTTCGGTGGTTGATTTATCGAGGCAAACGTATGTAAACAACGCCAGTAATTGCTGCTTTGTTGTAGCCGCGTAAATGACCATGTAAATTTACACCTAACTGGAAATGTTCATTAGAATTGGGCGCAGGGCTTACATTACAAATTACCCATCTATTTAGGATACTGCCCGTAATCACTATAATAACTTTGTGGATATTGTTGCAGAATGATAGTTTTGGCATGAATGAACGCTCAGCGAACCTTGTTTTGGAAGGTTTATTTTTTATGAATACAAATTGCGCCCTTCCCGTGCCATGGGGTTCATAGCACGCGGTATGTTGTGTGTGAGAGTGACTTCACCGTCTTGTAGCAAGCAATTATCCTGATTAGTTATTTGGTATTTAGAGAAGTGGTCCAGTCTGTTTACTGGCGAAAGGGTAGAGAGAACTAACAACGAAGCCTTCGTTTCCTAGGTTTATATTGTGGTCGTGAGTGCTGTAGGACTGTCTTTCGCTTTAGTACGGGGTCTTTGATCTTTTGTTTTGCTTATCCAAGTATCTGGTTTCAGAAACGAAATTAGCTGATTGATCTGTCCTTAAGAATGTCGGTGTTAGTGAGGTGCAAAAGAGATGATAAGTGGCCCTTTTTTTTAGGGGATTTCAGAAATATTTTTTATTTATTGAAATTTACCTACTTCTACAAATTCAGTCCTTACTGAGGGTACTAAATCTGTGGCTTAGTCAGATAAAATTGACCGTGGTAAATAACAGTATCTCACCATGGAGAATGACTAATAACTAATTCACAGACCATGACAACTGTAGCGAGTTCTATTCTTCAATGGGTGCCCCAACTTTGTAATCTTGTGTCAAACGAAGTTTACGTTTCTAATTATTTTTTATACTATTGTTCACCCAATACAAGGCCCACGAGCCACTCAAGGTAGAAGGCTACTGCATGAGGTTGTTTTAAGGGCGTAAAAGAAGGAAGTAACACGTGCATATTATGTAGGATAGATATCGGTTGATCCTGGACACGAAGAGATTGTAGTAATTGGGGAAGCATCCTCTCGGGGGTCTGTTTCACAAAGTAACAATTCTGTGGAAGAAGCTGTCTCAGTGGAACTTCCTCCTTACCAATGGAATACGAAACAAATGAGGATGAATATATGCACTTTTCCACGGTTAGTTGACTTGTCACCTAGACTATTACCAGTAGAGCTAAATCCTCACTGGGTGCCTCACCCATGTAGCCTTGTGACAAGGTAAGGTAAGCTTAGTAAATATAGGTACCTTTCAACAAAGCAGTGTTTAGTTGACTTGTCTCCCAGAAAGTGAGAGCTTCAACCTTGTGGCCTTGTGCCAGACTCAGTCTCTTATAATGTACTGCAATGAGTTCAATCCTCACTGTGTGTTCCATACACGTGGCCTTGTGCAAAAGTACTATCAATTCAGTGCCTCCGTGGTTGAAATGGTAAAAGCACGCCTGGCTTCAAAGTGGTTTCCCTAAGGTAAAAGTTGAATTCAGGTTCCATCCCTGTCGAGAAGTAAAATTTATTTCGGAAAAAGTGGTCTTCTCAAACACGTGTATCTACTAAAATTTGTTTACTACCAAATACAAGGCTCGAGAGTCACTCAAAATAGAGGGTTAGTAGAAAGTGAATATTATGAGGATAAGAAGGATAGATAACGATTGATCCTTGACTTGAACCAAGTTAAGATTGAAATGTTCTGGGAAGCATCCCTCTAAAACCAAACTACTGACGTTCCATCATCACCGGAGCGGGTCCTGACTTTTCGTCGACCGCAATGAACACAATGAGTCCCGATAAAAATAATATATATATATATATATATATATATATATAAAAAGGTGTTCCAATAACTTCGACCGACTTTAAATGTGTATTAAGTTTAAGCGTCTAGTGATTTTTTTTTCTATCAGATTTAACAACTTAAGACTTTGTCAATTTCAATCATGGAAAGATTAACAATCAAACCACCTGTTAAAGTTTCAAGAGTGCATTTGGAAAAATTGTTCGTAAATTCAAACAAACTGGGTCAGTGGCAGATGTGGAAACACAATTGCGTGCCCGTTTACGCCGTTCAGCTGCAAACATTGTTGCAGTGCACGAGAATGTGGCTGAAAATCCAGACCCCACTATTCGTCATCGCGCGCAGGAAATGAACCTATCCACAAGAATGTTACATCGTTTCCAATTGCACTCTCGGTTGGTTGATTATGTTGACCAAAAAAAATCGTGAAGTGCGCGAAATGCATTTCTGTTTGAACGTCCATTTTCGTAAAAGGCTTCGATAACTTTGTTTGATTGTTAATCTTTCCATGGTTGAAATTGCCAAAGACTTAAGTTGTTAAATCTGAAAAAAAAATCATTAAATTCACATTTAAAATCAGTCCAAGTTATTGGAACACTCTTATATATATATATATATATATATATATATATATATATATATAAAAACATAAACATGTTATAAAATCACTACAAAAATAGCCATTTTGTTTCAACACCTCTGGTGTCTTATCAAGTGATGATGTTGAATGTAGATTGTAGAATAAAGGTTATAAAAGGTTCAAATTAATTAACCACCCCTCCGTATACACCAATCATATATATATATATATATATATATATATATATATATATATAAGAGAATTCAATTTAAAATAAGGCATTCGCGCATTCCTTTTAAACCCTTGTCTCTTTCTCTCTCTTTCTAAACTTCTCTCTCAACTAACTCTCAAATAAAATGAGGAAGAAGAAGAAGAAAAGACTGAACCCGGCCGAAAAACACTTCAAGTTTACGGGACCAGTGCCTACTTATTTACGACTATACATCTACCAAAACGCATAATTTCCATTATATAAAATAATGAAAAAGAAAGGAAGGTCGGAAAATGAAATAATTTTCGCCAATCAAAAAAATTAACACAAAGAGATTTTTGGTGTTAGCCGAAAACAAGATTCGTACCAGAGTCTCGGAGCCTGTTCAAAACGATATAAGCTCACATCACTGAGCTAGACGAGAAGAGTGATGGCAACAGAGATGCGACCGCTACAGAAAACAGCCATACGTGACGCGTGTAATAGTTAAGAGGTCATCTGCTAATGATATTTCTGCCCTTCTTAGGGCAGAGAAGAACACTGTAGATTGATATTTAACTATTTCTAAAATGACTACTACTACGAGCAAGGTCTAACCCTTAAGCTACTCACAACAAAGCCGGAACAGACTTTCTCCAGACTGCTACCAATATCTACCACATAAACGAACATTTTGCTATAACGAATATCAAAAACAGTGTGACCCGAATATAAGAGAAACCCGGATATAAGAGATTTTCTCTGGTCCCAAATTAGAGCCTGTGTTAATATATATAAATTAGACCAAGCCCGGATATAAGAGACTTCTTCTCCGGTCCCGACAACTCTCTTATATCCGGGTTACACTGTAAATAAAAATATATTTTATTATATTATGCCTTCGCCCAGTTCTTTTTTTTTCCGAAGTTCCGATAAAATAAATGCCAAGAACCCTCTAGCACTCTAAAAACTATACTCTCTCAGGGAGGCCCTATGCCTTAAGCGCGTATTGGGACTTACATTCAAGGACTTAACTCATATGTACGATCTATCGCGACAGACGCTGGAAACATGGTCAGTTCCCTGTACCGCTCCAGTAACTACCTGATTCTCCCTGTTATCCTTTACTTTAGCGGGAGCCAGATCAGGCTGAAAATGAATTATTGCTGCCATATATGGGAAGAGGCTGCATAGACTTCACATTTCTAGTCTCGATAGAGTGCAAAAGCGCCTCAGCGTCCTTGTGGGTAATTAATTATTTTCCACCCTACAACCCCTTTCCCACAGACGAAAAATGGCAAGCCTTGGCTATCGCTATTTACAGGGAAAGTGTTCGGATAAACTACATTTTTTAGTTCCACCCCTGCTAACCTTCACGGTTAAGGCAAACCTTGTCACGCATTGTAGTGGATTGAACTTATTCCCTTTGAATTCCATTGGTGAGATGTAAGTTCCATATGAGCAGATGCTTTGGGGAACCGACTCCCAAGAGGATGCTTCCTCGATCACTATAATCTTAACAATTAACTCTAGGCTTGAACAAGTTATCTTTTTCATATACCAACGTAAAATGTGCCTCTTATTCCGTAACCTTCTATCTCGAGTGGCTCTTGGGTCTTGTACAGGTTGAACAAAAACAAAAAAAACAGCGTCCAGTTAAACTAGAGAGTGAAATAATAAAAACAAAACAAACAAACAAAAAAAAACAAAAAAACTGGAGCAATGGTTTGCATACCACGGTACAAATAATAGCAGTGTAATCGTAAAAATGAACGTAATGATTCATTTCATAGGGAATCCACAGGCGTAGAAGACTGTGGATGAAGGTAGCTAGTTGTTCCGGGGGCAGGTGTGATTATGCGAATTTCTTTTCTGGCTTATAAATACCTGTTGATTGAGTGTTGGTTGACTGTTGATTAATAAATAATTTTCAACCTTTCCTAGGAGGCGAAAAAAAAAATGTCTTTGCCCGAGGGCACTGAAAAACTTTACTATGACACTGGATATGTCGAGTTTAAAAGATTAGGGATTGGGAGAGAGAGTAATCAGGAAAATATCTGGTTTTCAAATTGTCCGTAATGCTAAAATAAAAGAAAAGAAAAAGGTCTGACGCTTCACGTTAAAAGGGAGATAACCGCTGATGACTGGATTATCTTTGGTTCTTTGATAGACAAAAAAAAAAAACAAAAAAAAACATTTTATCGGTTGGAGAAAAATCTAGATGCATGTGTGGATGCGTGCGGTTGGACGTCAGTTTAAAGTGCATTTTAATTATCGATTATTAAAACTACGAAAGCCAAAACAAAATATGCTCATGTGATTATTTAAAATTTAAAAAAATAATAAAATATTTGAAAGTTAAAATTATGAATTACAAAAAACAAACATTTTTTTTAGTTTTTAAAATCACCTTATTGGATTGTAGTGAGCTTGTATGTGTAATTACTAAATACAGTTTTTTTTTTATTTAATAATATCACTTGACTGCTACAAATTAATACAGAATTTTAAATTTTTTTAAAGTTTAGTAAATTATTGTTATTTCTGATTAAAATTTTCAAAAACTTAAAACAATTCTTGTAAATTTTTTTTCTTTAAGACAATAGTCATAAAAAAGTAATTAAAAGCTCTTTAAGGTCTTATTTAAGATTTTACTTTTATTATTCAGCACAAAATTTTCTTTAACTGGTGGTTCTGTTTTTCAAATGGACCATCACTGGTGAGCCAGGAATGGTCTTGGCGTCAACCCTAAGACGCCCAGTTACAAGACCGGAATGGTCTTGGCGTCACAAGTAGACTCGCCCGCTTACATGAGAGGCGAGAGTGGGCTACTTAAACAAGACATTCACGGCAACGAGTATCGAGGCAGATACACGTCGTCTCGCTGCTACCTTACATGGCGTCGCCGATATAGGAAACCTGCTACAAACAACGTTGGAATATGGACGAACAAACACAGCAGACATTACTTCGACAGCTCATCGAGCTACAGCAAGAGATCATCGCCCTGCGAAGAGACGGAGGACAGCCGAGAAAGTCACTTACAAGGAGACCCGACAGACCTAATATAGAACCGGACTCAAGTGATGGTGACTGGGCGATATTCATTGACTCCTGGAATAGATACAAGGAGATGTGTGGGTTGACGGAGCCAACAGCGTTAAGAAACGAGCTGAGAACGGCCTGTGCCCCAGAAGTGAACAGGCTGTTGTTCGATATGGTAGGAGCAGAAGTACTAAACTCCGTCACGGAGGAAGAGCTGTTACGGCACATAAAGCTCAGTAGCCGTCAGAAGCCTACACAAAGAAGTGTACCGGCAAGAATTCCACCCGTAAGGCAGAAGGAGGGGGAATCGATTACGGACTTCGTGGCACGACTTCGATCAGTCGCAAAATTCTGCGACTTTTCAGTGACTTGTCCGAACGGGATAGGATGCGGTCGGAAAGTCAGCTACCCAACGATATGGTAGCAGGACAAATGGTGGCTGGGCTGGCAAACCTGGAGCATCAAAGCAAGGTGTTGTCTGAGGCTGCGACACTTACGACACTGGAAGAAAAGTTCAACAGGCTTGTCAGCCTAGAGACCACGGACAAGTCTACACCCCATCTCCATAGTAACGTATACCCTACTACAACGAGCACACAGAGATCGGGCCGCAGGCAGCGGCCTCGGGAGAACCAGACCGTATCAACCCCGAGAGACACTGAACCCTGTAAATGGTGTGGAAGAGCTCACACCCTGACGGCTCGAATGAACGAAGGGGTTGCCCAGCAGCAAAGATGACTTGTCACAATTGCGGCTTAACCGGACATTTAAAAGGGGTTTGCAGGAAACCGAAGCAGGGGTCCAGCAACAAATCTACAGCGGGTGTGGTCGGAGCAGAATCCAGAACTCTCACCACCCAAAGACACAAGAAGGGTCGTAACCGGATGATCGTCCAAGATGGACAAGTGAAAAGGAGAGGTGAAATCAACCTGACAAAACCAAAGGCCGTGCCGCACCTGATTTGGAACAAAAGTAAGTTCCGAAGAGGTACTCCTGATCCAGCACCAACCCTGATGGTAGAGATAACTCTGATTCCAGAGGCCCATGCGGAATTCGGGCACATATCCATAGGACAAGCTGGCCTCCATACTCACCGGATCGAGGCGATCGCAGACACTGGGGCACAGACATGCTCTAGCGGACCAGAAATCCAAAAAATTCTGAAGTGTCCAGACAAATGTCTAGTACCGACTAGTCACCGAATTCGGGGAATCACGGATAACCTACTAAACATAAAAGGCGTGATATTCGCTAAAGTCAGAGTAGGATCGCGGGAAACACGTCAGATTATATATGTATCAAAAAATACATCAGATTTCTGCCTGTCCGAGTCGGCCCTAAAAGACCTTGGTCTGGTGCCAGATAACTTTCCAGACCCAACTTCCCAGCAGAACGTGGCAACTAGCGACGGCGGAAAGGCACCATGTGGGTGCCCACAAAGAACTAATGTCCCACCTAAGCCGGACAGTATCCCTTTCGCTCCTATGGAAGAAAAAACAGACCCCGATTGGAACGATGGATGAAGGAGCATTTTGAGTCCAGTGCATTCAATGTATGCCCACATCAACGGCTGCAGGCGATGGAAGGAAAACCCATGGACATCACGTTCATCCAGGGGCCAAACCCTCAGCTGTCCACACCCCAATCCCGGTCCCACACCATTGGAAGAAAAGAGTCAAGGAGGACCTCGACCGAGACGTGGCATTGGGCATCATAGAACCTGTACCAGTGGGTACACCTACAACATGGTGCTCCAGAATGGTGGTTGCACCGAAAAGGACGGGTCACCGAGGCGTACGGTGGACCTACAGAAGCTCAACACCGCTACCCTACGAGAAACCCATCATACACCGTCTCCTTTCAATCAGGCATCGCTGGTGCCTGCGAAAACTAGAAAAACCGTTTTGGATGCATGGAATGGCTATCATAGCCTAACCCTCTCTCCATCGGCAAGAGATGCAACTACCTTCATCACGGAATGGGGTAGATACCGTTATCTTCGGGCACCACAAAGGATTCCAAGCGTCAGGAGACGCATATACACGCAGGTTCGACAATATTACTGTAGATATGCCCAGGAAAACAAGATGTATTGACGATACGATACTATGGGACAACTCTATTGAATCATCATTTTGGCATACTATAGAGTACATAAATAACTGCAGCAAAAATGGTATCGTATTCAACCCCCAGAAATTTCACTTCGCGGAAAAAGAGGTGGAATTTGCCGGGTTCTTGATAACAGAAGACGGGATAAAACCCACCAAAAAAATGACTGAAACAATACGGAATTTCCCGACACCAAAAAAATATAACTGACATAAGATCCTGGTTTGGAATGGTAAACCAGGTAGCCTACGCTTTTTCTCAGGCCGAGGTAATGGCCCCGTTCCGGGAGCTGCTAAAGACAAAAAATCGGAAGTTCTACTGGGACAGCACACTCGATCGAATCTTCGAAGAGTCGAAAAGAAGGATCACAGAAGAAATCGAGAACGGTGTAAGAACCTTCAAGTGAATAGGCCAACTTGTTTGTCGACGGACTTCAGCAAAACAGGCTTAGGATATTTTCTTTTCCAGAAGCACTGCAACTGTGCCACCGAAGCTGGACCGAAGTGTGGTGAGGACCACTGGAAGTTAATCCTGGCCGGCTCCCGATTCACTAATGACGCAGAGTCCCGATATGCACCAGTGGAAGGAGAAGCATTGGCATTAGTCTACGGACTGGAAGCATGCCGGATGTTCGTTTTGGGGTGCCCAGAGCTGTTAGTCACCGTGGACCATAAGCCCCTGGTGAAGATCTTCTCGGACAAAGCTCTGGAGGACATAAAGAACCCAAGACTGTTTAACTTCAAAGAACGGTCCTTGATGTACAAATTTCGAATAAAGCATCTCCCTGGCAAACTCAATGCGGCACCAGACTGTACATCGAGATGCCCAGTGGCGTTAAGCCAGGAGGAAGAAACAAACGAAGAGGACATCGCACAAACTATGGATAGCGCCATAAGAGCGTCATTTAACTCCACCTATGAGCAGGACCCTAAATTAAGAGCAATAACATGGGACAGGATTGTGGCTGCAGCTGCTACTGACGAGGAATGCCGTTCCCTCGCCGAATTCATACAAAATGGCTTCCCTAAATCTCGGCACGACGAACTGCCGGAGACAATTCGCCGGTTTTGGCATATGAAAGAGGAGTTATATTGCTTGGAAGGGGTGACGATAATGGAAAATAAAATCCTCATACCCAGAAAGCTACGTGCGGAGGTACTGGAATCACTCCATTCAGCGCATCAGGGCGTCAATGGAATGTTGGCAAACGCTAGACAGCGGCTGTTTTGGCCAGGACTGGACGCGAGCATTCGCCAAACCCGGGCCCAGTGCAAAGTATGCAACGTAATAGCTCCATCACAACCCAAGGAACCCCTAATGCCGCCCTCGAACCCCGAGTTCCCATTTCAGAAGACTGTGATGGACTTCTTCGATTTACGAGGGAAGAACTATCTAGTATATGCAGATAGATACACCGGATGGGTAGAAGTCACTCTGATGTCGTCCGGGAATGCCAAGGCTACATGTGACGCCCTACGAAACTGGTTCTGCACGTATGGCGTACCGGAGGAACTTTCAACCGATGGCGGACCACCGTTTGACTCCAGTGAATTTAACCGGTTCCTAGATAATTGGGGCATAAGGAAACGAACATCATCGGCATATTACCCTCAAAGCAACGGGAGAGCAGAACTGGCAGTTAAAACGGCTAAAAGGATACTTGTTGATAGCACGGACAGTTGCGGTCGCCTATGCCATGACCAGGCAGCTAGGTCCCTACTGACTCATCGCAACACCCCGGTACGAGACCTACATATGTCTCCAGCGATGATGCTCTACGGTCGCGTGATAAAGGACCATCTCCCAGTGCTCCAGGACCGATATCGAATCCACAAACGCTGGAGAGAAATCAGTCATTATAGGGAAACAGCGATGGCAAAAAGACACTTAAGGAATGAAAGAGAATACAATCTAAAAAGTCACCCACTTCAGGAACTGAAAATCGGGGAAACGGTGCAGATACAGAACCAAGTTGGTCCATACCCGCGCCGATGGGCAAAGACAGGAAGGGTGGTGGAAACACTGGGTAACCGGCAGTATAATGTACGCATGGATGGGAGTAACCGGGTAACCCGTCGCAATCGCAGATTCCTCCGAAAAATAAACCCAGTAGTAGATACTCCTTGCCACTCGATACCTGAGGTGCCCCCAGGAATGTTGGATACCATAGACAACCCAACAGGGCCCGAAATACCGGGAGAATGGTCCACCACTGATATGGATCAAAACCAGCCCGAAACATTCGACACTCTACCAGAACCGATGGAGGTAGATGACACAGCATCCCCTGGAATGATGGAGGTTGAGGAAGACCAACCGGTGCGTCGTAGCAGAAGGGTGACGCGACCACCCAGGAACCTATCCCCACAGACGTGGGGCACGTCGCACGACTACTCCAGAGCCTCAAAACATTGGACCACAACGCGAGTATCTTGTGGCCCCGGAAGGGGGGGCGTGTAGAGGTGGAATCGAACCTAAGACGCCCAGTTACAAGACCGGAATGGTCTTGGCGTCACACCCCCTATAAAGTAGACTCGCCCGCTTACATGAGAGGCGAGAAATTACTTAAACAAGACATTCACGGCAACGAAAATTATTACTGATCACAGTGCCTATTGTATAGTTTCATTACCAAAATAATTTCGAAAATGCAAGGATTTAGCAAGAACCCCAATCCTAAACCACATGAAGCTAAAAAATAAAAAATAAATTAAACTAAAACCAAAAATGAAATAACATGGACTTTTGTGCACACAAAAAGTGAATACCAAAAGGACTTTTTTCCCCCCCTTGACACTGCTATTAACTTACTTCACACCTTGGTAGTGTTTATTGTTTTAAAATGCGATGATTAGAAATGTAATAAAACCTAAACATATGATGATAGTGAATTTTTATTTTATTTTTTGTTCTTGAGAATTTACAACAAAAACATTAAACACTATTTATTAGATTTAAATTAGATTATTTAAAACAATAAGTATATATATATATATATATATATATATATATATATATATATATACACTTTATACTTTCTAAAACTTAATACAATTGGATTAAAACTAATGCAATACTAATACAATTTATAAAAAATAAATATGAAAAACAATTTTTTTATTCATATCATCCACTTCACACTCCTCTCTGGCCTTTTGAACAGGAGTACAGGTTTATCCCTTTTCTGTTTTGAATTGGGTTTCCAGTTCCTTCTAAATACTTTTTCCTTCTAGCAAATGTCTGTGCTAAAAAAGGAGTATCAGGCTATTATAATCAGTTTAATATATATATATATATATATATATATATATATATATATATATATATATATATATATGTTAGCTCTATCTCTGATATTGAGCGCTTTCTAATAAGTACCACGATATAATATATAAATAATTATACATATATATATATATTTATTTATATTTATATACACTTTTCACACACACACACTATATATACACATATATATATATATATATATATATATATGGGTCAGAAGTCAAATGCAGATTAAATATGGATCAGAATCTGACAGGATGATGAGATAAAGAACAAATAGGAAACATTTATCAATGTAACATGTTTCAATTTCATTAAAACTTCATCAGAGATTGAGAGAAGAAGAAAAAATTCAAGCGTCTGTTGTCATTTATCTCCCCACTCAACTCTCAATATTTTCATATGTCTACTTCAGTTGTTCCCAGCCATTTCTGTCCATGCAGCCTTTTTATTATATTTCAGATGGTCTAACTCTAAATGTACAACATAGAATTATGTCTTGTGGAAAGATCAATATTGCAACAACTTGATTCTACCAATCTGAGCAACTAAAATTTCCAACTAGCATTTTAGAACCACTGATCTATTTTATTTCTCATGAAGTGGCTAAGAAAATACACAAATAGAATCAACTATCATTTAACACCAATTAAAATGCAGACCAGACCTTGGATGTGCAGGTGGTGTAATGAATAACAGCTCATAAAGTCCAACAATTATTTTGAGACATTTTTATGGTTATACATTCTTTTTATAGAGACAAATATTTAAGTAAATGCTCTATGAAAATTTCTCGGACAGTCAGGCTGGTAAATGTTAATACTGTTTATTATAAACAGAGCATTTACTTAAATATTTGTATCTATAAAAAGAACGTATAACCATAAAAAATGTCTCAAAAAAAAAAAAAAAATTATATATATAGATATATATATATATATATATATAAAGTGTGCAGGTATGCATAAAATAGAAAAGAACATGTTGGGTGCATAATCCGGAGTTCCTTAGTATTTTTGTTTTTATTTTTAAGAAGACAGTGCTCCATACAGAAGTAGAGCTTTATTATAATATTTTTTTTGTTTAAAAATATGATTCCTTCGCTACATAAGAGTTCTCATGTTTTTTTAAACGAGAGCCGAAACCATCCAAAAAAAGGATTTTTAGGTTCCTAAAATTTTGCTTGAAGATGAAACGGGACTAAACACTTTAATTCAACTTTATTTTTTAATAATTATTTGGATGGTTTCGGCTCTCGTTTTTTTTTAATGAGAACTTTATGTTAAGGAAAAAATCATATTTTTAAAAATTATATAATATATATATATATATATATATATATATATATATTGCTGTGTAACAACACAGTTATCCAAATTGTGTTACATAATAATAATCCATTTCACAAAATGTTTAATATCTAAAAAACCACTAAACTAATTGAGTTTCTTTTTTATTTTCAGGATTTCAGATAAGACATGTAGCCACCTTGACACCATTTGTTGTAAGAATCACTGAAAAACCTTTTGAGTTATTTAGCTAGAAATAGAACAGGTTAAAATCATCTTGTGTCAGCCCCACTATGTCTTCCTAACTGAGCAATGGTGACAGGAAAATGATCATCAAAGCTTTCAGTAATGGTACCAACCTTCATACTCTAGCTTCCATCTTCAAAGTCCATTCACGAACTATCAAGAGAACAGTGAATATGTTTAAAAAAGAGGGAACAGTAGAGAGGAAAACTGTATCGGGAGGTCACAACAGGAAGAAGGATCCTGTTCAGCTTAGAGCTAAAAAGATCAATTAGAAAAGATTCAACTCAATCCATGAGACATTTGTCACATGAAAGAGGATTTTCAGCCTTGATAGTCTAAAGAGCAGTGGAAAATGACTTGAAAATGAAATCATACATGAAACATGTGAGGTAACTTGTTACTTCAGGACAGAAAATTAAAAGGTTAGAGAGGGCAAAGATCATCTTGAATAAGTTGTAAAATGATCCTGGAATAATATATATATATATATATATATATATATATATATATATATATATATATACATAATTATTCACACAAAACTAATGCGAAGGTTAATGATTTAAATGGCGAGACATCCATCATCGCAAACAATTCAAATAGTATACAAAACCTCCAAATCCGTTATGAATGAATTGATCCTTGTTTATATAAATTTCTGCCGTATTAGTTGTTATTTTTACTACAAGCTTTCGTCTGTTCCTACAGACATCTTCAGGTATAGATGAAGGATTGAAATAAAGTTCATATATATATATATATATTTGAACTTTATTTCAATCCTTCATCTAGTTCAGTTCATTGAATTCACTTGTGTTCAAATAACCTTGTGAAAAGTATGAAGCCATCTTTTCACCCCCCCCCAGCTATGGCTAAATAGCAGAACAAACTGTGTTCTTTAGCCTTGGGTGGCAACTGGTGTAGGAGGAGGATAAACTCTAACCACACTTACATTTACCCACATCTACTTTTTCAGTCTAGTGCAAACTGGACTTATGTCTAATAATTTCATTCTAATGCAAACCAAATATATATCGACTTTATTGACAATTCATTGTAAATAATTATCCTATGAAACTAATCAATTATACATCACTAAATTAACCAACTTCATCTAATTAGTGATAATATAAAAAAAGGAACAGGATATTTAAAACCAACGCCCTAGATGCTTTGTTAATTGACTTTGCTAATTGTCATAAGAAAATGAAATAAGATATCCCTTTATCAAATGCAACATTAGAGAACTTCTGACCACCTGTTCTTTACATAAACATTTGAAGGTTTTGACTTTATCTTACTTCTCCATCCCATGAGAATTTAAAATCATTTTTAGAGAGAAATCAACAGGCCTTTGACCAGCATGAAACCTTGTGACTGATCTTTTCTCTGATCAAGCTCTAACAGCTAGATGGTTAGGTGGGGATAGCAAAAAATTTAACTTGTAAATTTCAATACCTCAAAAACCGTTTCATCATCAACTATTGGTCCCTGAGTTTCCTGGATTGATTCTATTCTCCGTGAGGCTCTATGAAGTACTGGATTTACCATTGTATTTATGTGTGCTTAAGCACAGGGCCCCGTTGACTAAAGGGGCCCCATCTCTATTCCATGCCTGTGTAGGCATGCTGGGCCTACCTCTTTCAGGGACCTCATAACTCATTGGTCCTAAATCTGGCACTGAACATTTTATTGGGTTTCAAGTTCAGTTCCAGCCTCCAGTACAGCACTTATATTCAGTATATTGCCAAATATGCTGAGAAAATACATTGAGAATGGCTAACAAGGTACTTACAAAATGTTTTTTGGAGTGAAAACAAAAGTTTCTTTTTTAAGTAGCATTTATATATATATATATATATATATATATATATATATGAAGAAATATAGTTATAAGGTGTGCTATATTTATGGGATAAAGTGCTCAATATCAGAGATAGAACGTATGTAAATAAAAATACAAAAGTAAACAATGAAGTCAACACTCAGAGGCGACAGGCTGTTTCATGCTGGACGCAATCTTTATTTATTTGGATTAATTTTTATCAGTTATACAAAATAAAAAATAAGTAAATAAATAAAAAAACTAAATAAATTAACAAATCGCCCCCGCTAAAATAACCGTTAGAACTAATAAAAATAAGAATAACTAAACAAAAACAAGTAAAAATAATCAAGCCAAATAAATAAATTAAAAACTGTCCTCTCATCAAAATAACAGAATAGATTACGGCAAGCAAGCTAAACATTGGCCGAATAAAAAGCTTTAATTATCTTCCCAGATCAAAACAAACTATTAAATAAGCGACCTAAGCAAATCCCCCCAGAAAAATTTTTATTATGTTAATAAAACATCAAAAAACGAAAAGAATAAATAATCCAAAATGAAAAACAACTAAAATAAATTAACCCAAACAAATAAATAATAAATAAATAAATAAACAGGCCACTCCTGCCAAAATGACCGCTAGAATAGATTACCCACAATGCACCACTGACCCATATATATATATATATATATATATAGCCGAGGAAACATCCAGCATTTACGGCCTGATGATTGTGTCCAACATGAAACAGCCTTTGAGTGTTGACTTCAAAGTTCACTTTTATATATATGTATATATATATATATATATATATATTTGGTTGGATAGATGTGAGTTTGTGACCCTGGGTTTCACGCTTTAGCGATTTGTCTGACGATCGCTAAAGCGTGAAACCCAAATCTAAACTCACATCTATCCAACCAAATATGTTAGGTTCTATCTCTGATATTGAGCGCTTTCTAATAAGTACCATATAATATATAAATAATTATACATATATATATTTATTTATACACACTTTTCACATATATATATATATATATATATATATATATGAAAATTTCTCCAATTTAACCAGTAGAGAATATTTATGAATAAAAATGACAATAGGAAAACTGGTAATTGCTGACGCATTTTGTCCAATGTATTTCGCATTTTGCTTTGATAAAGACCACATTGGACGAAACGTGTCAGCAATTACCAGTTTTCCTATTGTCATTTTTATATATATATATATATATATATATATATATATATATATATATATAAAACATCAGTTGATGATTAGTAAGGAAATTCCAAGGAGGATATAAATCCAAAGAGAGCTCAATATAAGGACAGAGCAAATAATAATGAATACAGTATCCTTAAAAAATCCATCAGGTCAGCTCATAATTTATTTCGTGGACCTCATGTCCATCTCTTCAGACCATTTTTTACATTAATAAATAGATTTCAATTTATAAATTGAACCCCATTTATTAATGTAAAACTGGTCTGAAGAGATGGACATGAAATCCAAAAATAAATTTTAACTAATTTTTAATTCTTTTATTAATATATATTATATATATATATATATATATATATATATATATAAAAAATTAAGATATCAGCTGGTTCCGCTACCTTGGTTTCAAGCTTTCAGTATCTTCAAGCGATTTGGGTCAATTGATTTCCTAACGCTTTAAATAAAAAAAATTATGAAAAGTATGTTTTGTAAAGATAAATAAATGAATAAGTGCACAACATGAGGTGTGGTAGAAGGTGAGGAGGTGAAAAGCAAGTGTATTGGAAATATATTGGTCAGGGGTAAATGAAATATACATACTTTCTTTTCATCCCACTTCACAAGAACTCAAAAAGGAATTTTTTGGTATGTATATAGTAGGTCATAATTTCCGAAATTTCTGGAAATGTTATTATAGCTAATTTTTCTTCTTGATAAAGGTTGCAGATGATACTGTTGTTCTTATAAGGTTTTGCTTTTTTTTTTGTTTCCTGGTCTAAATCAACTCTGAGCATTAACATTTTTATTATATATATATATATATATATAACTCATAAAAATTTATTTCAATTGAACACTTTTGAATGACAGGCTAATTCTATAAAAAAAAAGCAGCCACCTGCACTAATGCAAAGCTCTTCAGTAAAATGAATAGAGCCCTCTGGCTGATTGGCATTTGTTTACATTCATAAAAACAATACACTAGATTTAGCTGTGATGTTCAGTCAAATGAAGATAGCTCTGTGGTAAGAACTCTAACTGACACCAAATCGGTTGGCTTTTAACC
>CAHIKZ030003065.1:1510000-1537500 GCA_903632075.3 Acanthosepion pharaonis | reverse complement strand
CGTTGCCAACTAAGATATCATTACTTACACTCATTCTTGTAATTTCGCACGGAATAAGGAAGGCTATAAAGTAATTTTAAATAGAAATTGATATATAATATTAATAAACAAAATTACTAGAGAAAAAAGAAGGTAAGAAAGAATGAAGAAATGAACAAAATAAATGCAGAATGGAGGAAAGAAAGGTCAAAGTCAAACAAACGAACGAACGAAAGAAAGAAAGAACAAAGCAATAAACGAAAGAAACCACCGAACGAAAGACGAAAATAACGATTGAGCGAATGAATGAAAGAAAGACAAAAAGAAGAGAAGGAACGAATGGAAGAACGAACAAAGGAATGAACGAACGAAAAAAGAACGCACAAAAGAAAGAAAGAACGAACGAAAGAATGAAAGCAAAAAAGAACAAACGAGCGAACGAAAGAAAGAATGAAAGCAAAAAAGAACAAACGAGCGAACGAAAGAAAGAATGAAAGCAAAAAAGAACAAACGAGCGAACGAAAGAAAGAATGAAAGCAAAAAAGAACAAACGAATGAACGACAGAGCGAACGAACGAAAAAAGAACGAAGAAACGAACGAAAGTAAAAAGAACGAAGGAACGAAAGAAAGAAAAAAGAACGAATAACCGAAGAAAAGAACGAACGACCAAAAAAAAGAAAAGAAAAAAAGAACGAACGAAAAATAAGAAAGAAAAAAGAACGACCAAAAAAAAAAAAAAAAGAACGACCGAAAAATAAGAAAGAACGACCGAAAAATAAGAAAGAACGACCGAAAAATAAGAAAGAACGACCGAAAAATAAGAAAGATCGACCGAAAAATAAGAAAGATCGACCGAAAAATAAGAAAGAACGACCGAAAAATAAGAAAGAACGACCGAAAAATAAGAAAGAACGACCGAAAAATAAGAAAGAACGACCGAAAAATAAGAAAGAAAAAAAGAACGACCGAAAAATAAGAAAGAAAAAAAGAACGACCGAAAAATAAGAAAGAAAAAAAGAACGAACGAAAAATAAGAAAGAAAAAAAGAACGACCGAAAAATAAGAAAGAAAAAAAGAACGAACGAATGAACGAAAAAAGAACGAAAGAAAAGAAAAAAAGAAAGATGGAACGAATGGACGAAGAAAAGAAAGAAAGAAGGGACGAAAGAACGAATTTATAAGATCCAACTCAACGGTATTTGTATGTCTCTCAAAAAATAGAGCTGGGATTTATTTAAAGATAAACAAAATTTGAAACGATACATTGATAAATATTTGTTACATTTTCAATTTTTGTAGATCGTGGTAAACTTGCAAGTAACAGCAGCATGATGCCGATGCAGGAAGGGGGTGAGCATGCTTGCAAAACCTGTGGATTCAAAGTGTAGGTCAATGGGTGGAATAATGACTCACCAAAAGGACATTATGAGTGGCAAAGAAATCAACAAAAACGTCATGGAAGTGGTCATACTCGGAAACAAGTTGACTTTCTACCACCAGATGTTCATAGAATGCACAGATAATGTACTGATCCTTGGCAGAAATGCTCGAGAATGACACAGATACTATACTGATCAGACGCTGACTTGTTGGTCCATTTGTAAATAATGCCACTTTTTAAAAAAAAATTTTATTGGTACTATTTGAGTATTAGTGCCTCAACTTCATGAATTTAAGCGTTCTACTAGATTGGAAATTAGGTCTCCTCATTTTATTGTTGAACTAGCCAGATGCAAACGTCTGTTCTATTCTAGTAGATTCTTTTTTGCAATTCTCACCTGTTTCTTGCTTCCCTGTCGCCTACGATCTTCAAAAATTAAAAGCAACGCCAATCGCCATCATCTGTCTTCCTGAAACCTCTTCTTTTATTGTCCTTTCTCCTCACTAGAGTCTCCAGATTCTCTTTCACTCTCAGTAACCCTTTATGTCTTAGTGGCATTATCACAATTTTCTGTCTTCCTGAAAACTGTTCTTTTATTGTCCTTTCTCCTTGGTAAAGTTGGTAAAAAAAAAAAAAAAAATATGAAGAAAGGTTTTGTATAGTAATCGCTCCTGACCGGACATCTCGACTTCAGTCATTTTCTCACGGTTGGGATGTGACTTCCCGCACTATTTTTATTTTTTTATTTTACAAATATTTTCATAGCATATCTTCTGATGAGTTTCTTTTTCTTAGTTCCTTGTCTGCATAAATTTAGACGTGCTACTTGATTGGCAACTAGGTCTCACCGTTTTACTGTTGAACTAGGTAGATGCAACCGTCTCTTCTATTCTAATAATTTATTTCCTCGCACTTCTCACCTGTGGAACTCCCTTCCGATTTCTTGCTTTCCTGTCACCTACAATCTTCAGAAATTTAAATGCAACGCCAATCGCCATCTTGTGTCTTTCTGAAACTTGTTCTTTTCCTTATCTCTCCTCACGAAATTTTTTCTCATTCTCTTTCACCTTAAGTAACCCCATTGCGTGCTAGTGATATTATCGCCTTGCTTACGGTGAAATGATTTTTTTGTTTTTTAAAAAAAGGATTTTTTTTTACATGCTCTCATATAGTAAATCCACTTTTCAAAATTCTTTTAAAAATCTTGAAGCTATTTTTTCACTTTCTGAACTTGTCTTCTTTCTTTCTCTCTCCAGTCTCCATCTATGATAAATGTGGTATCTGTAAGTGTAAATTTTCACTTTAAAAAGATAAGTAAATTTTTATTTATTTGTTGGAAACAGATAAAGGCAAATCTGAGGCAACCAATGAAAACAGGAAGAACGACTTTACCCTGAAAAAGATTAAATGAAGCGCCAATCTGGTCGCCTTGATAACCTTTACTGATCAAAGTGTTTCCGAAATTTTACAAAATCTAATCAGCTGTCCAAGGTTTTCGGTCAGGCCCCAACTTGAGAAATCTTGTGGGCAAGAGACAAGATTTCACTTCGTCTCTCAGGGGTGGAGGTGGTCGTCAGAAGCTTTGGCAGAACAACTTTTTCTTTATGAATGGACAGCCCAAATTAAATGAGATGTTTGACAATATATGTAAGTAAAAAGGAAAAGTAAATTTTCTGTGTAGGGACACATGCAACTCATATATATATATATATATATAGCAAGGTAAAAAAAAAATCTTTGATATATAATCCAAGTGAATTATTTCTTTAATTTTAAATTTAAGTTAAAAATTTGTATTCTTCCAATACCCCCAATTTGTCGTCATAAGCTTAATCTGATAGATACCTACCAGCTTACTCTCATCTTGCAGACATGAACTTTATTTCATACCACACCGGGGTTGAAAAGACAAATGACCACTTTCGTCGTCTGCCGAAATAGCCTATTCCCCATATGTGGCAAAACATTTTGTTTGGTTATATATATTATAATTATTTAAAAAAAAAAAAATGATTCCTTCGCTACATAAGAGTTCTCATGTTTCAAAAATGAGAGCCGGAAACCTCAATATAATTGAGTTAAAGTATCAAGCCCTGTTTCATTCTCAAGCGAAAATTTAAGAATAACCAATCTTGAAATTTACGCATCTTTATAAGCATGTTCATTCGCAAAATTAATTACTATGGAAACGGCTTGGACGACCATTTTGGTAAGGGGCCTAAGAGATAATTTTTATCCACATATCAGTCACCTTTGGAAAGAGGTCAAGCCGAGGTAGGGTGGGAAAATCCATTTCAAAGTGAATGATAGCATTCATGTGCGCACATTGTCTGGTCAGTCATAGCGAAAGATAGCTTTTGGCACCAGAATATGTCGTTAAGTGTCTAGAGAATTTTGATTTATTTATCCTTTTTTCCTTTTTTTTCTAAAGGGCTGTTTCGTACTTAAACACGTCGCACTGAACTAGAAATTGTTTTTTTGACGACTTCATAAAGGGTTTTTCTATCTTATGATGCTTTGAAATTTAATTTTTTATGCTAATTATTTAATGCGAAAATTTGTTGATGTTGGCAGAAAACCATTAACACATGTCTATGGTTTAATAAATTTTAATTATTTAGAAACTTAATGTGTAGTTTTTCATGTAGGCATAAAGTTCTTGTTCTATTTATTATTTCCCATTTCACTTTTGGTGTTTTATTCATTTCTTTTAAATGCCAAAAATATTTGGATAGAGATGTCTGATTTCTATTTCTAATATTATTGAAGGAGCTTTTATGTTGTCTCCATCTAATTTTTAAATTCATTCTTCGTTGAACCAATGTATATCCTATCAATGTTAGGACTCAATGGATGAGATAGTGCATCAGTATACCACAGATTTTGTGCGGCATTTATTTTCCAACGGGCAGTCTTCAGGGTTTCTACAATCACATAATTTTTCATTATTTTTGTCTAATTTTAGTTTAGGATTTTTATTATTACTGTTTTGGCATGCGTGTTTTTCCAGGATTTTATTAGTATGTTTTTTTTTTATTCTTTCTAAATTTTCAGTGCAACTGTAACTTAATTTTCAGGTGTTTTTATTAAAGATCTTGCTAAGTCTGCTATTAGTAGGAAAGTGTTTTTCAATTAAAGCTAGGAACAAAGAAGTAATAGAAAACATACTTTTACTTATTACCCTATTACAGAGCCGCTGGTAGTCACGGGAGCGAAAGTTGTTAGATGCATTCTATCAACAAAAAAAGAATAAGCTCCTTCGAAACACGTTTATATTTATTACGTGCAGCCATGAGTAGGCGGCTGTTGTACTTGGAGCTGTCTCGCTTCTATAGCCGAAAAAAGTGGTTCCTGTTCGGTATAGCGGCTGAACAGGCCGGTATAAACCAAGGAGAAAATTTCATTCGATATTTCCGAGAAGGGATAAAAGTATCTATGGCAGCTTTGACTCAAGAAGAAGCCTTACAGGCACAATTTCTATATATATATATATATATATATATATATATATATATATATATATATATATGAAGAAATATAGTTTTAGAGTGTGCTATATTAATGGGATAAAGTGCTCAATATCAGAGATGGAGCGTATGTAAATATAAACATAAAAGTGAATAATGAAGTCAACAGAGGCAACATACTGTTTCAGACGAGACGCAATATGTCAGACCTCGAGTGTTGGATTTTTTCTCGACGATTTATATATAATTGTGGATAATGCAATTAAACCAGATAAATAAATGAATAAACAAGCCACTCCCGCCAAAATAACCACCAGAATGGATTACCCACAATGCACCACTGACCCATATATATAAATAGTCAAAAAAAATCCAACACTCGCGGCCTGACGATTGCGTCTAGCATGAAACAGCCTGTCGCCTCAGTGTTGATTTCAATGCTCACTTATATATATATATATATATATATATATATATATAAATCTCCCTACGATTAAATAAATTTAATAAAACACTGTATTAACTCTATATTAAACTAAAACAAAAATATGAGACAAAAAGCGCCAAAACAATAACTTTGATGTAATAATGGGTAGCTATGAAGGTGTGTAAGTTATATATATATCACACACAAATTAGCAACTGTAATTAACAAAAAGGTTATGGGTTTATACAGAGATCTGAAAAATTAAAGTGAAAATTCTAACGACAAAACAACAGACATAAAAGAAAGAAATAATGAAAAACTTCAAAAATCTGGCTTTCACTATCTATATAAAATCTAAACCAAAAAAGATTTCCTTGATATAACCTTTAACTTAAACAACGGAATATACAAGCCATACAGAAAACCAAATAACCGAATATATATTAAGAAAAAATCCACCCCCTACGTATTCAAACAAATACCCATATCTACAAATAAAAGACTTTCAACAAATTCTACTAACTTAAAAATATTCAATGAAAATAAAAAAAAGTATGACTTAGCCCGAAGGAACAGTTTATATTCAATCAAATTACAATATAAAATGGGGAAAAAACAGATAAAAATTTGTTCAAACTAATAGACAAACGTTCCCTAAAATAAATTATCAAAAAGTATCAATAAAAATACAATCAAAATAAACTACAACTACTTGAATAATATGGGGAAATATAATAAAGCAAATTCAAAATCTACTCCACAAAATCAATAACAATCAGCCGAATAATACCATCAAATGTAATTGTAAAAACAAAGAAAATTGCCCACTAAACAACAAATGTTTAACCAATAACGTAATATACAAACTTACCGTAACTAATAATACTAACACAGACGTGAAAAATTTATATAAGTGTTACAAAAAAAAAAAAAAAAATCCCCCCAAAAAAACATAAAAGAGAAATATTATAAGAACAAAATATCCTTTGACAGAAAAATACACAAAATACACAACCCTATAAAGATATATATGGAAACAAAAAGTAAACAATATTCCCACCAAAATCAAATTGGGAGTTATAAAAAGAGTACCACCATACAGCATTAACAGCAAAAATTAGATATTCTTCTTCTTCATCTTCAAATGCTGTTTTATTTTTTAAAAGGTCCAAACGTTTATCAAGAATTTCCTAGGGGTATGAAGCATAAGACAGGTTGCACCCACCTGTTTTAAGTGATTCACCTCCGAAACTAGGTAATAAAAATATATATTAACTTGTAATGATTAAAGATGAATGAGTGAGATCGCAATATAGATTTGTGACATTTATGTCCATAGGATGGTACCGTGGCTAAATTGGTCACTCAATACAAGGGTCAAGAGCCACTCGAGATAGAGGGTTACTGAATGAGGTGTGGGTAATAAGTGTACAAGTAGGGAGTGAAGATTATGAAAGATGGGCAGTGATTCACCTTTTATATCGAGGACTGTAGCATTTGGGGAAGCATTCACTAGGGAGCCTGTTTCGCAAAGTGGTTGTTCTGGCGAATAAGCTGTCTGAGCGGAACGTCCTTCTTACAACTGATACTGAGTATAAGTGTTCCATTTTGTTCCCATTTTTATTAAAAGTTCCTCGTTGCTGACATGCTCTGGCCATAGAATTCTCAGCATCCTTCTGTAGAACCCCATCTCTTGCATCAAGTCTTTTCTTTAAACGGTGCTAAAAGTTGATTTGCCAAGTTCAGCTAGTTCACCCGTGGCATGTGGTTCAACAATTAATAATTTTGACTCTTTCGTCTTCAAGAATGATCCTTTTTTGTAAGTGCGGGGGGGGGGGCATAGATCAAACATTTCTTTGGGTGCGGAGCATAAAAAACATTTGGAAATCTGGTTTGAAGAGACAGTAATTTTCACAATTTAAAAACACACACACATTAACACAAACGCATACACATTAAAACACCCTACCGCAGTAAGGTGGCCTCTGTGTGCCTTTTCTATAAATACTTTCATGGTAATTGTTCGGGTGAGCTCTTTACTATGGTACCTAGACTGTTTTAATTTAAATGCAATGTCAATCGCTATCTACTGTCCTCCTGATTACTCTTTTCTCTTCTCACTTATTAATGTTTTTGTTCCTAATTCTTCAACATCCTGTAACCCTTTGTGTCTTAGTGGCTTTTTTTTTTTATCAAAAATTATGATTTCGACATAGATCGTTTGTGTTAATGTGTGTGTGCGTGTGTTTTTGAATTGTGAAAATTATTGTCTCTTCAGATCAGAATTCCAAACTTTTTTTTATGCTCTGCACCTAAAGAAATGTTTGTTTTTTAACTTATGAGTGAATCTTGACAAGGCAGATATAAATTCTTTCTATACAAACACAATTAAATAAAAAACTTTTTTGAGTGAAACATTACTTATATATGGCAATTTTAGAAGGTGAATTAAAAATAAACACAGATAAAATATTTATTAAAATATGCTTTTAAAGATAGTTTTTCAAATTAGATATTACCGTGTATGTTATAAACCACGAAAGAAGCATTTCAATAATTTTCTAATGTTTACAATAATAATTAAGGAAAACTTTTTCATATGTTTAAATAATTTGGTACAGTTTGAAAAAATCTAAATCAGATTAGAGAATTCCATACATTTTTCGTCTCCATTCAACTAATTTGCAGTAACATGAAATATCAGATGACAACAATGCTTATTATTGCCTCTGTGTGCCTTTTCTATAAATACTTTCATGGTAATTGTTCGTGTGAGATCCTCGCTAAGGATTTTGAGGGTTGTTATTAATATTATTTTGTTTAATTTCTTGTAAATAGTTTTGTTCATTTTTGTAAATATTCACTGGGGTTAAATTTTTAAATTATTGTTTTATTCTCTCTCCACAGACAATGGATTGTACATATGGGGACTAGTTAGGACTTTCATAAAGACAATGAGGTATTATGGTGAATGTAGTAAGAAAGGTAATCAAGAATGTGGTCTTTTGGTATTAGGGATATTGTGGTATGTTTGGGTCAGTGTTTGTGGCTAGCTAAGTTTAAATTTAAGACAGAACAAGACCGTCCTTTCCCCCCCCCATTCTCCACTTTGGCCTTGTGTCACATTTTGTATTTTTATAAATAAATATCGCTCTTCGCTATGGTACCTAGACTTTATGAATTTAAGCACAGTACTAGATTAGCAACAAGGTCTCACCAGTTTACAGTTTGAGCTGGCTAGATGTAACCGTAAATTCTATGCTAACAGTTTCTTTTCTTGCACTTTTCACTTGTGGAACTCTTCTGTTTCCATGCTTTCCAGTCAACTTTAATCTGCAAAAATTTAAAAGCAATGTCAGTCGCTCTCTAGTGTCCTCCTGATTACTTTTCTTTTGTTCTCGCTCCTTGGCAAAGTTTCAGTTTTTAATTCTTCTACAACCAGTAATCCCTTGTGTCTTAGTGGCTTTACTACCTTGCATGGGGCGAAATCGATTTAAAAAAAAACCAAAAAAACTCACACATTAAAACACACACAAAGACAATAAAGCAAACACATAGGCACATTAAAAAAAACACACACATTAAAACAAATACAGACACACACACATGAACAAAAACACAGACAATCATTAAAACAGACATAGACACACGCTTTAAAACAAAAACACACATACACTAACATTGCATTTAGAATTCTAATGTAGATGGGAAGACCTATACAATGAATAGAAAATATACTCCAATTCTTTCTTTCCAAGGAAATGCTATCACATGCATCTTAAAAGGCCAATAGACTCAGTAGTTTTCTGGCATAACCCTGAAAAGAAAAAAAAAAAAAAATATCCACAAGCGACCATTAATTGCCAGTTCTTCAAAAATGGTAATTCTTGACATGAAATGAAAACATGACAGGTCTTGATATTCTAAGTCTGTTGGCTTGATGGAGCAGGGGGTAAGGGAAATTGGACAGGGAAAGATTCCAAGTGAAGTCATAATGGTAAATTGGTTTCTATGACTGAAAGGTACCTGTGGTTGGCCAAAAACCTATTACTTTGTGAGAATAATAAAGCTTTGTCTTAAGAAGTCTTGTGATGTTTTTGAGCGGAATAATATTACATGGCAGGCGGAATCTTGTCGTTAGATCAATATCAAAGATGAAGAAGATCGGGGTAGAGGTTAGCGTTGTTCAGCAGAAAGAATTGGCAACAAAAAACCAAAAAAAAGGGGGTGGGGAATAGCGAGAACATAGAAGAGTAATGGTATATACAGGAAATGAAAAAGACAAAGAAAAGCGGAAAAAAGGTAAAAAGAAAAACGAGGAAAGAGGAAGTGAAGAAAAAAGAAAAAGAGGAAAAGGGAAAAAGAAATAAAAGAGAAAAAGAGGAAGACTAAAAAGTGAGGAAAAGAAAGAAAGAGAAAAGAAGAAGAGAAAAAGAAGAGGAAGAGAGAGGGGTAAAGCGAGAAAGTGAAGAAAAGACAAAGAGAAAAAGAGAAAAAAGGAAAGTGAAAAAAGGTGTAAAAGAAAGAAAAGAAAATGACAAAGAAAGCAAAGGCTAGAAAGTGTAGAAAAGAAAGAAAGAGAAAATAAAGAGAAAAAGAGAAGAAAAAGAGAACAGAAACGGAGAAAAAGAGAAAAAAAAATGGGATAAAGAAAGAAAGATTCAAAGATAGAAAGTGAAGAAAAGAAAAAAAGAAAGGAAACAGAGGAAGAGTGAGAAAAAGTGAAAAATGGTTAAAGAGAAAGAGAGGAAAAGCTAAAAGTTACGAAAGGAAAAGAGAAAAGAGAAAAAGAGAAGAGAGAGAAAAACAAGAAAAAGAGAAGAGAGAGAAAAACAAGAAAAAGAGAAAAGAGAGAAAAACAAGAAAAAGAGAAAAGAGAAAAACAAGAAAAAGAGAAAAGAGAAAAACAAGAAAAAGAGAAAAGAGAAAAACAAGAAAAAAGAGACGAGAGAGAAAAACAAGAAAAAAGAGACGAGAGAGAAAAACAAGAAAAAAGAGACGAGAGAGAAAAACAAGAAAAAAGAGAAGAGAGAGAAAAACAAGAAAAAAGAGAAGAGAGAGAAAAACAAGAAAAAGAGAAGAGAGAAAAACAAGAAGAAAAAGAGAGAGAAAAAACAAGAAAAAGAGAAAAGAGAGAAAAACAAGAAAAAGAGAAAAGAGAGAAAAACAAGAAAAAGAGAAAAGAGAGAAAAACAAGAAAAAGACAGAAAAAGAAGAAAAGAGAAGAGAGAGAAAAAGAAGAAAAAGAGAAGAGAGAGAAAAACAAGAAAAAAGAGACGAGAGAAAAAGAAGAACGTGAAAAAAAATGGGAGAAATAAAGAGAGAAAAGCGAGAAAGAGAAAAAAAAGAGTGGAAATGTAACAAAGTGAAGAAAAGAAAGAAAAGAGAAAAGAGAAAGAGGGGAAAAGTGAGAAAAAAGAAAGAGAAAGAAAAGAAGAGTGAGAAAAAGCGAGAAAAAGAGAAAGCAAAAGAGAAAAAGAAGAAAAGCGAGAAACTGGGACGCATTTGTCCAAGGACGCTACTGACTGGTCCATAACTGTCCGGGAAGCACATGTCCTAGAACCAAGAAACTGTTAGCATAGAACTTACGGTTACTTCTGGCCATTTCAACTGTAAATTACTGAGACTTTGTCGCCAATCTAGTACTGCACTTAAATTCATAATGTCTACGTACCATAGAGTAAAGTTCTAGTGTAGGCCTCCATCGGTCAGGGTTGACCATGGATAGCATCCTAGTTGTCTGTTTGGCTAGAACATCGACGTCTGTGACTGTAGAGGCTGACGCGAGAGTGACAATCTCTGTTGCAGAGGTCGCATGTGTGTCTGGTCTGTTGGAGCTGTCACTTGGCTTTCTGCGGGCACGCCTTTCTGGGGCGATTTGTGTCAGCTTCTCCTTCCCTGACTTGAGGTGTTTGGTCAGGGTTCCTCTCCATTTGGATCGTATGGCTGCCAAGCTATCCCAGGACTATGTTGATATCCACAGCTTTCATGTGGCCACTCGGCGGGTCTACTTCAAGAGGCCAGTTCGCGATACAGGAAGTTTTTGGGGATGCGACCGTCTGGCATGCGGTGGACGTAGCCTAACCAACGGAGTCTATGATGTCAGAGCAGTGTGAACATGCTGGGCAGACGAGGCTGGGACTACGTACGCCAGGCAAGAAAAGCGTCTGAACACCTTTCACATGAGAAGCATCCACTGCATACTGGGAACAGCGTGGCCAGACAAAGTGCCCAACACTGAGGTCCTGTCTTGAGCAGGTCTGTCCAGCGTATTCACACTGCCCAGTAAACTTCATCAGAACAATAACCATGAAAGTATTTATAGAAAAGTCACAGGGAAATTAGGTTCAATCCTCACTAGGTGTCCCATACTTTCGGCCTTGTGCCATGTTTAAGCTACGCTTGGAAAATCACTATACCAACGGATTTTTTTTACCTGTACTATATATATATATATATAAAACTTCACTCCTGGTGTTTTAAAAGATGTGAAATTAAGCAGGAGTTACAAAATACATTATTTTATACTGTATTCAAGAATTCTACCAATGCTACTAGTTTAATTACATTGAAATGTCTTTCTTTTTTATTTATTTGACACAAGCAGGAAAAATGTAAGCAAAAATTGGAAAACTTAACCCAGAGCATCTTGAGTACAAGAGAAAAGAAGGCAGCAGGCCACCTACCTGACGAGCTTATATGAATGAATAGTGGAACAGGGTGAAGAGTCTTAGTAGAGTGAGAAAAACTGCTAAGGGCCACAAGCAATCGGAAGATGGGGAGAGCTATGATTGCCCATGTCCTGAAGCGGCACATTGAAGACGAAGACACACATTAACTTATTTTAGGGTGGGTGAGTATGAGTATGTATACGTCTACAATTTGTTATATCTATATGGTGAAGAGTGCTCAATATAGGAGATTTAGGACATTTCTAAATAGAGACAGTATGGATATAGAAATCAACACTTCATGGTGACTGTCAGTTTCACATTTTAATGCGATCTTCAGATCATATATATTAAAATCCACTTGGATTATATACCAACTGATTTTTTACCTGTACTAGATTACATATATATATATATATCTTTAACTGGTGTTTCAAAAGATGTGAAATTAAGCAAGAGCTACTAAATACATTATTTTATGTTTTTATTATATATATATATATATATATATATATGTGTGTGTGTGTGTGTTCTTAACGAAACACTATTTTTAATATAATTTACATATAATTTGTTGAACTGAATATATTTAAATTAGAATTTTAGCCATTGTGTGGACCAGACAGGATTTTCCCCCAATTTATATTGACTTAACAATACTTTCTTTCTCCCACTTCCTTAAATGACATATTAAATTTAAATCTGAAATCAGTCTATTAAATTAGGTCATCACAAACCCCTGCGGATGAAATCTTGGGGCCTTAAAAATTAAATTCTTACCAGCCTAATATTGACCTTAAACTTGTATCTTTCTTTCTTTTCCCCACTCTCTAAATAAGATAGCAATATTTCTTGATTTTAACCTGGAGTAATTGTTCATATTTTTATTTGTGATTTTGTTTGTAAGTCTGAAAGATTGACTATTTTCTTTTTTTTAAAAAAAATTATTACCTATGGGATTTTAAGTGTTTGATATTCATTAATTAATAATCTTCAACCGAAACGAATTGAACACTCCGGGTCACTGACGTCTTTCGCATAGAAAACGTTAAAATTTCACTTCGCCTAGGGGTATGATACATAATCGGTCGGGTTTCGATCCCGGTTTGAAGAAATCGGACGTCTAGCCACACTGAAGAGCTGTAATAGACCGAAACAGTCTGTCTGTGGATGACACTCTCTCACTATATATATATATATATATATATATATATATATATATATATATATATATATATACACACACACAGGGTGTCCATAAAGTTCGTGTGCACTTTAAAAAATTATCACTTTATTTGTATTTGCGATAGAAATAATCTGTAAAAATGTTATAAAGTTTAATGTACCTAGTTTTAAGTATAGTTATTGAATAATTTCTTTACCACAAAATTTGCGACAATTTTTATATAAGTAAAAAAATATTTTCTTTTTTCCAGCATATTACCCATTGTATTGCTAATGATGGAGAACATGTGAAAACTTAAATAAAATTTCAATAACATCTTAAAAAATATAGATTTACTTCTTTATAATCCTTTTTACAAATTATTTCTATCGCAAATAAAATAAAGTTATATATATATATATATATATATATATATATATATATATATATATATATAAAAAAATATACTGAAAAAAAAACAAAAATCCTAATATGCGATTATGCTGTTTTAATGTTTAATGTCAACGTCGGACGTTTCGGTCTAATAGACCATCTTCAGGTCATATTCATAAAACATAATTAACATAGACCATATACAATTCAATATGAAAAAGACGATGGACATAAAAGCAATACCAATCCAAACAGATAACTGAAATCTTTTATAAGATCAGCGTTGACATTAAACAGCATAATCGCATATTAGGATTTTTGTTTGTTTTTTCAGTATATTTTTCTTCATACTGTCGGATCTATATATATATATATATATATATATATATATATGTGTGTGTGTGTGTGTGTGTATATTTGAGAGAGGTTAAATTAAATATGGATTTGAATCCGAGAGATGAGATAAAGAACAAATAGGAAAGGTTTATCAACGTTACATGTTTCATTTTTTCAAAGCTTCATGAAGCTTTAATAAAAGTGAAACATGTTAGATTGATAAAACTTTCATATTTGTTCTTTATGCTGTCATGTATGTATGTCGATTTAATAGGCCAGTTAATTAAATTTGAGGAATAAAAAGACAACAAAATGATATCAATATTGGCAATAAGAATGATTATATTTATTAATATATTAGCCCTTTGACTAAACTGAAGCAAGAAAAGATTTCAAAGTCGGAATTTTCGGATAAGCCTGTGTCCTTTTTCAACTAGACGATGAATAAGCAAATAAGTGGGACTTAAACTTCCAAGGAATATTGTTGTTGGTGGTTAGAGGGCTCTCTGTAAAAACTATATTCTCTGAATAAACCCAAACCCCTGTTTAATCCTTTAATATATTATTTTATTTTCAAAATAAATTTTAACTGTCATTCTTGTCAGCTGTTAAATGAAAATGCTAAAAGCATCTGATGTCATCAATGCTATGGAGCGGTTGGTTGAAGTGTGTAGCGACAGGAACAATTATTGTTGTTGTCTTTGATGTTTTTTTTTTTTATGTTTATTGAACCGAAGACACACACACATATATATATATATATATATATATATATATATATATATATATATATATATATATATATATGCATGCTAGCACGGTCACATATCGTGACCGAGAGTTCAGCGTGCTGGCCTTGTTAAAAAAAAAATGATCACGCCAGCTTATGCCCTCTCTCCCAGAAATTGTAACTAAGATCCGCTCAGTATAGTTGCAGTATAAACTACAGGTGGGCTCTGAAACGTACACAACATAAACGTACCTTAGTAGGCGTCTACAACAGGTATTGGCGAGCCACCCGAGCAGACAGTCATACGAGTGACCAGCTATTATATATATATATATATATATATATATATACGATTAAGGAAGTGCTGAAAAGTTCTCCACCTAACTAAGAAGGCTCAAGATATTTTCAGCACATACTTGTGTCTGTGTGCGTGAGATAGACAGATATATAGATAGATCACACGACAATTAAATAACATCTGAAAAAGAATTCACAAAAAAATAATCATTAGTAATTTTAGAGTTGTCTTTTTACTACTAAATACAGCCTGCATAAATACATATCGATGAAAATGTGTGTTTATATATATATATATATATAAAGTGTAACGTACGGGGCACTCAGTAAGGATCAAACTCACTACTTCGTCATAATTGATCTTGCAAAATAATTTAACTCAAACGCGAATGGTTTAAAATTTGTTATACAATTATTTTTTAGGCGTTTTGTGTATATAATTTAAACAAACAGAAAAAAAATCTAAACGAAATTGTCTCGATAAGATACTCAAAAAACAACTTTTTTTTTTCTAAATTTAAAATTCCCAGCATCTCTCGTTCGTGCGCATGCGTAGTCGCTTCAACGTAAATAACCCTACTTCGATGACGTTGTAATGGACGAAACGCATCACACGAAAACTTTTTTTTTTTCAATTTTTCATACATCCTTCCCCCAAAATTGTTCTTGGTAGATAAAAATTTATATATCGTTATCCTATTATATAGTGATTGCTTCCTTTTTTTTTTTAAGCAGTGTTTGTATGTTTGCCTGCCTGCACACTCGAGATAGGTACTTTCATGAAATCGCTAAAAAAGAGTTTTTAGCATGACGAAAAAGACGCCAAACTTGACGAAAACAAAACTTTATCATCTAAATATTTATGTTATTATTTTACTGTAAAAAACTTAATAAAGAAAATGTGCCATTTAATTATAAGTTTTCTTGAGTGTGCAAGCCGGTAGACGTAATAAACACTGTTTAAAAAAAAATACGAGGCCTCAAGCCTGGGTATATGACATTAGAAATATTAGGTTAAAAAATAAATGACAAATCTATTAATTCTCATAAAATGAAAGAGAGGGGGGTAAAAAGTGATTTGTTTCGTATATGCGTCTACTCAAAGTCTATATCTGTCAGAGCGATATGTAGTTTTGATAGTTACATCTGTATTATGCTAGTGACCTAAGATCGATGCAAGGGTCTTGACCCCCCCCTCCCCACCGAATCTATGATACGGGACCTCACTCTACTACATCTCAATTTTCATAAGGTAGTAAAAATACAAATGTTATTGTAACCTAATTATGTACAATAATGGATCATATGCAACGTAGAGGAACAATTCAACTAGAAAAATTGAAAATATGTACAAATTAGAAGAGACATGTCATAATAGATCTTTCCATTTCTTAAATAATTAGAGACATGTCATAATAGATCTTTCCATCTTAAATAAATCAACACTGTTTTGCGGCAATTTTTAGCATCAACTTGAGATTTTTCTTGCTAAAATGTTGAATAAGTTTTTAGCAGATTCAACTTTATGGATAAAAAAAAAATAGTGAATTTTATATCGTTTTTTTTTTTTTTTTTTTCGAGACTTAGATGCCGATAGGATAGCGAGGGTCACGAAGCATTACTGAATTAGGCTTGTCCCCTACCGATTAGGGGTGCTCGTGCGTAGTACGCACCGGTCCTGGGGTGTAACAACAAACCGATCATGATAGTAACTGCTCAGTATAGAACATCTAACTGGCACAAACAAAGGCAAACATATCAGTAATTAAGCATTTGTGTCCTCCAGGTGGAGAGATTGTAGACGAGATATTTAACTACGCCGACTAACATCTCTGTGTTAGTGCCAGCCAACTAAAAAGGTCGTTAGTGTGTGGCAGAGATAGATAAATATTTTGATTAGTAAGCAAAAAATGTTTTTAGATTTCCAGTTCTTGTACTTAAGATATAATAAAAATAGGTAAAAGGCCTGTAATAACCACAACTTTTTTAAAATCATCTCTGATTTTAACTTACGTAAGAAAACGCGAAAAGAAATCTTACCTACCTAGGTGCGCTGGATGGTTTCCCATGTATATCCCTTTATAGTCCGTACGGTTAAGGCATAAGTAAGACCTTAAAAAATACTCAGGTAATGAAGATAGGATGAAGGGCAAGTGCAGAACCTTTAATGCAGGTGATACACACAAATTGGATTGGTTTTACAAGCTGACATATTTTGGGGGCTTGTCTCTGAATATTTTGCTCTGCAGAATTCTTTAGCATTGTTCAGCATCCTGCAAGCAGATTGCCGTGTGAAGAATATCAGGTGACATACCATTCCTGTAGCAGAGTTAAGTACCATCATCTTCAAGGAAGTAAGATGAGTTAGAGAGAACGGATAGAGAGAAAAGTAAAGTTGGTTTGACATCCAAAGATAACAGTTTTCGTAATTAACTTTCTTGTTAACAATAATTTGACGAGGGTGAGCCCAGAAAAGGTGACCTAGACTATATAAGCTTCAGACGCCATATGCTTTTAAAACTCTGCATATATACTTGAGTTTTTTGGGTTTTTTTTACAATAACGTTCACTCTGTAAAAGATCCAAGAGCCACTTGAGGTAGAGGGTTACAGAGTACGAGGTACAGTTTATGGGGATATGTTGAGAAGATAACAGTTAACGCTAGACTTGAACAGGTTAAAATTGTAGTGGTAAAGGAAGTATCGTCTTGGTAGTTGGGTCCATAAGGCAGCAGTTAATGAGAAGCTGCTCAAATGGAACTTACATCTCAGCAATGGAATACAAAACAAAGAATATGAGGGTAGTTCGCTAAAATACATGTAGTATGGGGGGTCTTAGCTGTGAAGGTTAGAACTAAGGAATGTAGACCGTTTGAACACTTTCCATGGATATGGATATATATATATATATATATATATATATATATATATATATATATATATATATATATATATATATATGTGTATTTAGGTAGCAATTTTTCATTGATGCATGTTTCATTAAATAATATAGACAAGTTTTGTCTATTTGTCGTTGCTTTGAAATTTTTCATGCAACAAAAACAGCCTATCATTATTGTTTTGTCCGCGTATTGTTTGATATATTGAAATGTAATTGTCATCTTTATGTGAGCCGAAAGCTTAGATAGGATTAAAAAACATGTATCAATATGGTGCTTTTTTTTCGTCTTTCAATGATAATATTATTAAGCTTATCAGACGATATGAAAGGAATTTGCATAAAATAAATAGACAAAACTTGTCTATATCATTTAATGAAACATGCATCAATGAAAAATGCTGCCTAAATACACACAATTTAAATTACATGATCCAGCAGCCCACCAAACTATCAACACTTGGAATTATAAATGTAGCCTTATGAAAAGGCAAATTGAAATCGCCAAAGAAAAATTTTGTTTCATATATTGAAATTTAATTGTCATCTTAGATAATGGCTTATGCAAGCCAAAAGCTTAGATAGGATTAAAAAACATGTATCAATATGGTGATTTCATTTTGTCTTTCAATGATAATGTTATTAAGCTTATCAGACAATATGAAAGGAACTTACTTAAAATAAATAGACAAAACTTGTGTATATTATTTAATGAAACTATATATATATATATATATATATATATATATATATATATATATATATTTACACAGGGTGTCCATAAAGTTCATGTGCACTTTAAAATATTCATAACTTTATTTGTATTTGCGATAGAAATAATTTGTAAAAAGGATTAGAAAGAAGTATATCTATATTTTGTAAAGTTTTATTGAAATTTTATTTAAATTTCCACATGTCCTCCATTAGCAATACAAAAGGTAATACGATTTTGCAGTTCACGGAAAACATTTGCCAACTGATTTACAGTAATGCCTGAAAACACATTAGTTATTTTAGCTATACTTAAAACTAGGTACATTAAACTTTATAACATTTTTTACAGATTATTTCTATCGCAAATACAAATAAAGTGATAATTTTTAAAGTGCACACGAACTTTATGGACACCATATATATATATATATATATATATATATAGGGTGTCCATAAAGTTTGCTATAAACGTTATTTTAGTGGTGAAATTTGGTTAAGTTACTATCCATGTTTTTTTTTTTTTATTTGCTTAAACAATGAAAATAATAAGAATCGGCCTAGATTGAGAAATCTTACTAAAGAAAAACGTGAATTAATTCATGGACTTACATTTTTAATCTAACATCTTTTATTCCGACAAACGTTATTTTTTAGCAGATATTTGTGTTTGAATAGATACCCAGTTTTTTTTTTTTTTAAACAGTGTGTATTTTACAGCAATTTTATCTGCTTTCATCATTATTATTATTTGTTCTGTTCTTACATTGAGCTCTCTTTGTATTTATATCCTCTTTGGAGTTATTCATATTAATTATCAAACAATATTGTGTGTGTATATATATATATATATATATATATATATATATATATATATAAGATTAATGCAGATTTATTACTTGGGCGTTTAATGTTACTTTCAGTATGCTGACTTAGAATTTCATAGATGGACCCTCCAGCAATCATTCCGTCCACTCGTCAGGAGCTGGAGTCAAGGTGCTGAATATAATGAGTATCCACTAAAAATAATGTTTAAAGTGATAAAATATGTTGGATTAATAAATAAAAAAATATTACTTCTTAATATAATATTAAATATCTTATATTGCAATTAATATTCTTGTTCACAATGGTTTCACAAAAGAAGTTGAAGAAAGATGAACTAGACCTTGTATGCATCATATGTTACATGCTTTATTAAAAAATGATATCAGTTATATATCAAGTACTTTTATAATATACTTATATAAAAGTATATATCTATACTTTTCTTGTTAACAATTTGAGTAGAGAGTGGGTAAGCCCAGGATAGGTGGTATAGACCTGTGTTTTTCAAATGCTTTTTTTTTTTTTTTTTTTTTTTTTTTTACAGCCACCCACAGCAAGAACCACATTTGGCATTGTGACCCAATGGGTCGCAATGCCTATACCTACATGTAATAAATCAAAAACAAACTGTTCAACAGGTTCATTTATTTAGCATCGACAATTTAGATGTATATTTCTTATAATTCGCACATATTGGAATTGCATGTATCTATTTGTATTATCTATTTGTATGAATTATTACTTTTAAAAAAACTAACCTGCAAAAAAAAAAAAAAAAAAAAAAAAAACGGTTTTCAACTGTGTGTTTAGTCACAAGTTTATTACTTTTACAACTTTAGTCACAAGTTTAATTTTAGAAAAACAAATTTAAAAGAAATTTCGACACAAATGTAAAATAAATAAACTACGTCAACTTTTATTCATTCAGATTTTCAACAAGTAATGTTCAAGTCTTCCTGTTCAGTCAGAAATTGATTATATCAGCATTTTTCAAACTTTTTTTTTTACTACGACCCAGAGCAAGGATCACATTTTGCTTTGTGATCCATTATATGTACGTGTAATAAACCAAAGACAAGCTTTGTTAACTAGTTTCATTTATTTAGCATCAACAATTTATATGTTTTTATGATCTACACATATTGGAATTGTATTATCTATTTGTATAAATATAAAATTATTACTTTTAGAAAAACAAATTTAAAAGAAATTCCAACACGTAAATAATATTTGAAAAAAAAAATGTCACTTCATGATATGGATGTGCTTGTTTGTTTATAATCAGCTGATTCCAATTGGGAATCCAGGAAGACATGGCTACACACATATCAGGTGCTATGTTGAGCCTGTTTTTGTCCTTCATCTTAAATTGAGTTAATGTGCAAAATCTTAGTTCACTCAAGTAATTGTAAAAGGCAATAGTAATAAAATAGCCTTTTTACTCAGTATTGGAAATTCCCCTTTGTTTTTAATGCAAAACAAGATACATAAACTCAATGAGAACAGGCAATATAATTTTATTTAAATTAATAAAATATAATATGAACTTACCTCAGTGAAAAGCTATTGACAATTTATGAGTGCTGTACAAAATTTACGGTTGTTTATATTCTGCACTTTGCTCACACTTGCATATATTTTTTTCCTTCTTTCTTTTTTTTGTTGTGACCCATTTTATTTATCTCATGACCCACTGAAGGGTTGGGACCCACAGTTTGAAAAATCTGGGATTATATGACTACAGGTTGTGGTTTGGATCTGATCTGTTTGATACCATCAAGCCCAAAGCAACCTCAGTCACCCACTTTGTAAATATATTTTGAATCTTGCCCAAATGTCAACAAAATACATCCATTGTTCAAAATCCAAAAATACACTTGTTTTAATAAAGCACATTACCTTAAAACTTACAAGGTCCGGGCCACCTTTACCTAATCAGATCTTTGTCATTTTATTTATCTCACAACTCACTGAAGGGTCAGGAGCCACAGTCTGAAAAACCCTGGTTGAGACATTCATGTACTATAGGCTTTATTAAAAATCTCTATCAGAACAGTCTATCCCAGTGAGCAAAATAAAGGGTTCAGTTCGACATTCCAACCACCTGAAGAAGGCCAGATCGTACAACGGCCGAAATGTAATAAATATGGCAACAAAGATGAGGACAATAGCCCAAATAATGTAAATAATATACATAATACCTCATCTCAGAAATATAGAGAGATACATCCTACTAGTCGTGTTATATACTCTCGATTGTGTTAACTGAACTACAAAGTCACTTCAAATGTCTGCTACATTCCAGCACCACATCATGAAACATATGACTATCAAATGCCTCAATGATCATATCTCTATCAATGAGCAACTCAACATTAGCAAGCTTAACCCTTTCAGATCCTGCATTCCTGAACAATTTTAACTCTTCAGCCTGAGCTCCTGAGTCAAAATTTGCAAATAATTGTATGCAATGTCTCACAGTAGATATAAATATAGTTACAAGTGATTACCCATTGTCCAACCAGTGGCTGGGCATTATGTCATTTTTCTCTACCACCGGTAAAGCGGTGGTCAGGGCTCAAAGATTTAACCCAAACACATCATTTATCAAGTCAAGAGTACTTAAACTGTATGGTCATATCAAAAGATCAATTCATGGTGTGAGTAAGTTATGCCTAGAAGGAAAGATAACTACTAAGAGAAACAGAAGTTCACAGCCAAAACATTCACTTGATTATGTCCACTTATGGACTGAACTTGACATTTAACCTTTCAACTCCACTGTTGGTGAGATCAAACCTTGTGAAGAAGAATATAATCATGTTGATATGCAGTTTGCAACAAGTGACTGATGATGATCATTTTTCTCATCATGGTTCAATTTTGTTAACTAGCCTAATGCTAGTTAACAAAATTGAACCATGATGAGAAAAATGTTTTAAATTGTAATTTTCAGGCATGTTTTTGTACTTTCTTAACAAAAATATAAACTGAAAATAATGGTAAAAAGTTATAATGCATATATCTGTAAATATAAGTATGGCGGGCTGATTAAAATTGCATAAAAAGAACAAATCTATTCTTTTAATAATTTTATTATTATTATTATTATATGGAATGGTTGTTGAGCAGCTTTCAACAGAATCAAAGAACTGCTAACATCAGAACGAGTTTCTAATCATTTCAAGGCTAAGATCGTTGACGCTTACATCCTACCAGTTGTGTTATATACTCTCGATTGTGTTAACTGGACTACATAGTCAATTCAAAAACTATTTTCCAGAACAAGATCATGAGACTTATGGCTAACAAATGCCACAATGGCCATATGTCTATCAATGAGCTACTCAGCATTAGCAAACTTAAGCCAATCACATCATTTATCAAGTCAAGAGTACTTAAACTGTATGGCCATATCAAAAGATTAACTCATGTCATGAGGAAGTTATGCCGAGAAAGAGAGTTAGCCGATAAGAAAAGCAAAGGTCAATAGCCAAAATGCTGGCTTGAGAATGGACTGGACTTGACATTTACTTTTTGAATTCTGCTGTTGATGATCAAACTTTGTGGAGAAGAATGTCTCAAGTTGATATGCAGTCTGCAATAAGCAGAGTAAATGACTGATGATGATGAATAATAACAAACCCAACTGAAATTAGAACACAGCACTCCAATTAACAACGCTGAGCCATTATCCATTATACTACCTGCACATCAAAGCTTACAGCACCTGATATTCCCAAGTTGTTAGCCATCTAAATATTGACCAGGTTGAACATTGCTGAACTTCAGTGATTGTACAGAAACTGGTGTCGCAATGTGATGTGGCCATATGCCCATGGATGAAAAGGAGACTTGAAGCAGCAGAAATATTGTTGTATAGGACGAGGAAAGAGGGATTAGAGAATTTGACACTCACAAAAGGCAATAGGGACAGAAGAAGGCAAAACACAACAGGAACTGGGAAGACAAATCTTAGTAAGAGATACAAAGGATAGGAAGTTGTGGAGAGGCATGATTGTTCAAGTCTTGAAGGGACAAGGAAGAATATCAGTTCTTGAGTTTTTATAATTAACTTTCTTATTAACAAAGATCTGATTAGGTAATGGGCAAGCTCAGAAAAGGTGGCCTAGACCTTGTAAGTTTTATGACAATGTGCTTTATTAAAAGTCTGCACCAATGTATGAGTTTTAATTATATATATATCTCCAAGTATAGGATTGGTGTATACGGAATAAATTCCAATAGCCAAAAAATACTTTTCTTAAAAGAGTGCTCAATACAGAGTAGAGCAAATATAATTCATTAAAAAATTATAACATAAATATGTTATAAAATCACTACAAAAATAGCCATTTTGTTTCAACACTTCTGATGTTTTATCAAGTGATCACCATCACTTAATAAGACACCAGAAGTGTTGAAACATAATGGCTATTTTTGTAGTGATTTTATAACATATTTATGTTATAATTTTCGAATAAATTATATATATATATATATATATATATATATATATATATAATTAGTGACTGGTAGGGATAATTCCAAGGAGGATATTAATCCAGAGCAGGGCACAATACAAACCACAGAGCATTATAATAATAATAATGGATCAAGAAGAAAACATTAAAGATCCATTTCAGTTATAATTTATTTCGTGAATTTTTCAATATATTCATCTCTACTTTCAAACTATATATATATATATATATATATATATACCTTAAAAGCTGTCCTATCAGGCAACATTTAAGCTAGCTCCTGCAGAACTCTTGAGTGGGCCTTCAGCTTGTTCAGGGAGTTTGAGAATACCTAAATCTTTACATATTCTCAGCATTGGAAGATCTCTTGGCAGCCATTTAATCTGGATTTTCATTTGCATGGGACTTCCTTTGTCTTGCTGCATCCTTGACTCTTTTGATTGCAATCTGGTCCTCTGTTGCCAAAGAGATTTCTTTTTGTAAGGCATACTGCTGCCATATGCGATAGACAACAATAAACTACAGAAGAACTGAAAATTTATCAAAGCATTTAAGTATTGCATTAATATTTAAGTTTACCTTTTAAAAGGTTCAACAATAATTCTTCTGCCACCACTTAATTTAAAGACAATTTAATGTACGTAGGTCCTTATTTCCCATACAAACAATTATTTTTATTTCATGGATGACTTTCACTGGATTTTGCAATAATGAAAACTTGAGAATCCAAAATTTCAGGATTGTAAGTTTAGATCCGGCCTTGAATGTTTTTAATTTGCTCATAGAGTAAGCCTGGTTCCAAAATGGTAGGATATACTGGGCTACGGCCTCTAGGGGTAAAGTTGAAAAAGTGTGACAGTGACATTCACATTATATATATTAATCAATTAATATATATATATATATATATATATATATATATATATATATATATATATATATATATATATATAATTCAATTCACCTCAAGCAAAGTAATATGGCCACTAAGATGCAAGGGTTTACTGGGAGCAAAAGAGGATCAAAAAACTTTAGAAGGAACCTAAACAGGAAACAAGGGATAAATGTTCAAGGCTGTTCAAAAGACCAGGGAGGAGTTTGAAATATGTATTCCATTATTGAATATTATTGAAATTAATGTTCTTGTTAACAATCATCTGATTAGAGAGAGGAGTAGGCCAGAAAAGGAGGTTTAAAATTTGTAAGCTTCAGAGGCGATGTGTTTATTATGGGAACAATGACTTATTAACAGGCTCTATGAATCTAACAGAGAAATTATTTACAATAAATATTCAAACAAAATGTCTGTTTATGGCCTTTGGGAAAGATATGAATCCATTTCTCTCTCCCCCCCCCAGTTTTGGGTTAAATAGTAGGAACTGCATTTAGAACAATAAAAAAAAAGCTATTAATACAATATTCACTCTATATATATATATATATATATATATATATATATATATATATATATATATATATATATATATATATATATATATATATATATATATATATATATATATATAGATACACCTAGTGAGCCAGACAAATCTACCTAGGTTTCACCTAAACGGATCAAGGGAAAGTTTGGCTGTTTGTTTGTTAGTTAGTTGTTACTCATATCAGGGTTTTTTCTTTGGGCTTCAGACCTGCATCTGTGCAATTTTTTGTCGGCAGAAGTTCATGTTTGTAGCTCTTTCTTTTTTAAAACCTTTTTTTCCCTCGAGATTGATTTGATTAGCAAATCAAAAATTGAAAAGTTTTTTTGAAACAAGTCTAGTTATATATATATATATATATATATATATATATATATATATATATATATATATATATATATATATATATATATATATATATATATATATATATATATATATATATATATATATATATATATATATATATTAAATGTTATTTTAGATGGATACTGATATTCGAGTAAATGCTTTGTTTATTTAATTAAACACTATTTCGAGATAATTACATTTACTGGCCTAAATAATCAAGAAATCTTTTCAGAAAATATGCATCCACTGGTAGGATTTGAACCTATATCCCCGATGGGAAACTGTCATTAGATCTAATGTGCTCTAACATATTCAGCTTCGGAGGACATCAGGTTAGACAAAGCCCAAAATAGTGATTTTGAACTCACATTCTCTGCCAATTCTTGAAATATTCATATCTGCTCTGGTTTTGTTCCCTAACACTAAATCTGATTTCTTTAATATTCAGGACGTTAAGTGTAATTAAATAAAAATGCCATTTAATTAAATAAACAGGTATTTACTCAAATATGAGTATCTATCTAAAATAATGTTTAAGCAAAACAAATAAAAATATGTTAGATCTAATCCATTTCATAAAATGAATGAATATATATATATATATATATATATATATATATACACATGAATTATTCACACAAAAACTAATGCAAAGGTTAATGATTTAAATGGCGAGACATCCATCATCGCAAACAATTCAAATAATATACAAAATACAGACATCTTCAGGTATAGAATAGATGTTGTTCTTGTTTTTTCTCTTAGTATTTGAATTGTTTGCGATGATGGATGTCTCTATTTTAAATCATTAACCTTTGCATTAGTTTTTGTGTGAATAATTCATTTATTGGTAAATTGATTGCATATATATATATATATATATATATATATATATATATATATATATATATATATATATATATATATATATATATATATATTATTTAAAAATTATAACATAATATGTTATAAAATCACAATGATTTTATAACATATTTATGTTATAATTATTAGATAAATAATTATATCTGCTCTACTCTGTATTGAGCACTCTTTTAACAATAGTAATTGTTGGTTATTGCAATTTATTCCGTATGCACCAATCATATACTTGGAGATATATATATATATATATGTGTGTGTATATATATATATATATATTTATATATATATATTTTTTTTTTTTTTATAGATAATGCCATGTGCTGACTTGTTCCAACTCAACACATCTTTGGCCTCTGATTGCCTTGCTCCAAATGTCTTTATAGCTCTGGGTGGTGGCAGTGGGGGATCTTCATTATCAGCAATTTTTGGTTGTACTCATTACTCAGCATGTAGAGATTTGTGAATGGAGGGGAAAAAAAGGTCATCATTTACCAAGTATGCAGTGCGATTATGGAACGCCTGTGGAGGCTTCAAGGAATATGGGTTTTAGTTTTGAGGATTCTCAGAGACTGCATTCTTGTTTGCTCTTTTGCAAAATTCCCGCTGAAATGTTGCCACTTTTTGCACTCCCCCTTCTCCCTCTAATTCCCATTCCTGATGCTGAAAAAAGGTTGGGAAATGAAAGATGATAGAACTAGTTTCAGAGAATTAGGTGCAGAATTAGCATTCTTGGAATTTCTAAGAGCTAATTTCTGGGGAATCATATAATTGTGAAGAGAAATATGAGAGCACAAAGAATTGTAATATAGGATATGTGTATATATTAATGAAATACATACATAAACACAGATATATATATATATATATATATATATATATATATATAGAAACATTTAGGAATAACAGTGTTAATTTTAAGTTTCTTCAGTAATCCTGCATCATCAGAAAACAATTTTAATTAATAAAAAAGATGCAAATTTAATCTTAAGTGTCTAAAAGCTTAATTTTTTTTTTTTTTTTTTTTTTAATCTCTTTCATGGTAGAAAATAGTTTTTGA
>CAHIKZ030003065.1:1475000-1505000 GCA_903632075.3 Acanthosepion pharaonis | reverse complement strand
TATATATAAATATATATATATATTATATAAAATTAATTGATTTAAAATATGTTTTTTTTTCGCTACACAGTTCTAACCATGTTTCAAAAATTGAAGCTAAAAGCCCCGAATTTAATTTTGTGATTAAATTAAAGACATTAGTTCCATTTCATCCTCAAGCGAATTTTGGATATCTTGCTGTTCTTTCTTTATATATATATATATATATATATATATATATATATTAGTATATTGGGGGAAGCTGATCATTATTTAAATATATGTTGTTAAATATAACAAACAATGAATCAATCAATTAACATGACAGACCTTTCATGACATTAATCCATATAATAGCCTACAATTTCTTAAAGAAACCAAACTGTATTCCAAAATGTAACCTCTAACAAAACTACAGCATAAAACACACATATCAACATCTCGAGTAATTATGTGCACACAAACATCTACATGCACAAAAGCCAAGTATTCAACTGTGAAAGCAGAATAACATGTATCATATTTTTATTACTTCAAAGTTCCTAAGAAAATTAAATTTCAGGATTAAATGACCCATAAGGAGTTGATATGCCAGTAAACAAACAAATCAATCTTACTAATGTCACACTTCAGATATTTAGAGCTAAGACCCACCATACCATATACAGAGGAATGAATCATTACCATTCCCTTCATATTCCATTGATAAGGAAGAAGTTCCATCCAGTCAGTCAGTTATATGCCATGCGTGATACCAGGTGATCATGAATCTTAATAGATGATTGACAAGGCAGATTTTTTTCCCCACAGTAGGTTGCCATTTCTTTCTGTGTTAGACCAGTTGCCATCCAAGGCTATAGAACTCAGTCTGTCGTGCTACTTACCCATAGCTTGGGGGAGAAGAAGAGGATTCATACCTTTCCCAAGGGTATTAGTACATAAGTGAATGTAATGAATTCGAATGGAAAGTCAGTCAGTCAGTTATGTGCCATGCGTGATACACGCTTAGGCAATCATGTATCTTTTGATACATGACTGACAGGGCAGATTTTTTTTTTTCCTGCAGCAGGTTGCTATTTCTTTCTATGGTAGACCAGTTGCCATCCAAGACTATAGAACCCGGTCTGTCATGCTATTTACCCATAGCTGGGGGGAGAAGAGGAGGATTCATACTAAGGGTATTTGCAGTTAAGTGAATGTAATAGATTCAACCATTATCTATCCTACCTATCCTCATAATCTGCCCTTACTACCCAATCCTATGTCCATACAAATATCATTTAGTAAATTTCTGTCTTGAATGACTCTTGGGATTTATATTTGCTGAACATTATTAGAAAAAATCTAGTGGCCATTTTTATTTGCTTCACAAGGCGATAATGCCACCGAGACGTAAAAAGCTCAGTCAGTTATACATCATGCATGATACACACTTAGGCAATCAGGTATCTTTTGATCCATGTCTGATGAGGCAGTTTTTTCTGGCAGTAGGTTGCCATTTTTTTCTGCGGTAGACCAGTTGCGATCCAAAGCTATAGAACCTGGTCTGTCCTGCTATTTAACCATAGCTCGGGAGACAAGCAGTGGATCATACCTTTCCCAAGAGTATTAGTGTGTAAGCGAATGTAATGAATTTGACTGGAATTCAAACTCGACACTCTGGTTCCTCAATCCAAGCCACTATCCATTAATCCACCGTAGCTCTTCCCAAAAACTGCCACTTCATGGGGCAAGCTTCTGAAAAGATGCTTCCTCCCGAACACTAAAACCATTTCAAGTATAAGGTCATCTGTTACATATCCTACACATCATGTTAATCTGCCCTTATCTCTGACTCCAAAATGCATACAACAACCTTATTTATTAACTCTCTAACTTGTGTGGCTCTTGAGGCTTGAGTTTGGTGAACATTTTGCAAAGAAAAAAAAGAAGAGCAAAAACAGAACAGATTTCAGGGGCCAACATGATATACCAATGGAGACTAAACTGTCTGTCCGTCATGATTATTATGAGTTCTTCATGCCTGTCAAGTAGATGTGGTTTTTGGTAACTGAGAACTGAGCTGTCGACCCTCAGGCAAGCAGTTTAACAGCCAGAGTGATCTTGAAAGAAAAACATTTTCATCAAGTTTATAAATAGACTCCTGAAAATCCATTTATTCATCTCAGCTGAAATTGTGCGTAAATTATGCTAAGTCGTTCTGCATATGATATTGGATATGTATGCAGGCCCGTGATATCACAGACTGAATTCATTAAACAAATAAGTCAAAACTTTCAATAAACAACCATTCATGTTCTAAGATAAATCTTTCTTTATGTGCTGTGTCCCTTAATGATATAGGCGATCATGGCTCTCCACTTCCTCCTATCCCTTGTAGCTTTCAATATGTTTTGACCCTTTGCTACTTCTTTCAAACCCTGTTCTGACATACACTTGCTTAAGCTCTCTAGGTATGACATGCATTGCTTTTCCTTGTCTCTCTTTCCCTCTATCCTTCATTTGAGTACCAGATTCTCCAAGCCCTCCTTTCTCATTACATGTCCCAGAAATTTCAACTGCCTTTTTCTTCTCACCACATCCTGTCGGTGCAAGTAAAAGAGTGAGAGAGTGAGTCCCTTCCTTTTTAACACAATGTCACCTGGTGGGCATTACGTGAAGAGTCTTGGCAGACAAATATAAAAATTTATGTTTCATCTCTCTTTATTATTTTTTTATTTTTTATTTTTTCAAAATTTATTATTACTTAAGGAAAATATTTGACAGTGCCTACTAATAATAGCTATTTCATTTCTTTGATTTAGTAAATTTTTATTTTTCAGAAACTTAATGTATAATTATTCATGTATGCACAAAGGACATGGGTCACTTAATGACCTACAAGCTCTAGCTTTTCTTGTAAATTTCCAATGGAAAAGAGATGAAACCTACATTTTTATATTTGATCATTAATTAGTAATTAAATTCTAACATATTTATAAAAATATCATATAGTTTATTAGTTATTAAAAGGACGAATGGTACTTTAGATCTGTAAAAAATAAAATTTAAATATTAAAAATATGACTTACACATATTTAAATGACCCTTTTAGAAAATCTGTGTATAAAAATATGAATTTAGCAAGTGAATAAAAATGCCAAAATTATTTTTGTCATTGAAAACCCAGATGACTCACTGAATAACGGAAGAATATGTTTGTTAGCGGGCACCCCCACCCCTAAATATAACCTGACTTTGTAAGTAACATATATTGGATACATAAGCTGTCTAGGAAAATTAAAACCCAACCACCCCTAAATTAAAATAGATTGAATTTTCTTTAAAGCTAACAACTCATGATATTAATATTGTCTGCACTAATAAATTAAATAAATTTCTTAGAAAGTTATTTATAACATCACTTAATGAAATTAAACTATGGATTTTAAGTTTAATTTTTATAATTAAATTTATAAATTTAGTTTCAGTTTTGAAACATGAAAATTTTCGGTGTCATGATGGATTCATATTTTTAAAAAGAAATAATTATTATATTTTGCTCTAATATTTGTATCAAGCAGTTTTTTTTTAAATAAAAATTATTGCTAAGTACAACAGATTATAAATCATACTGTTCTTTCTTATTATCTATCTCTCTCTCATATATATATATATATATATATATATATATATATATATATATATATATATATATATTAAAAAGAAGAAGAGAGGTGCCAAAAACATTTGTGGCACCTCTCTTCTCTTCAATATACACACTTTTCTCTCATTGGAACCACTATTAGTTACTGTGAAAGAATAAGAAAAAAAGAGAAACATTATTGAGGAGAGGGAATAACAGAAAATGGAATTAAGAAGGTAGTAGATAATGATTGACATTGCATTTAAATTTTGGAAGATCAAAGTTGGCTTGAAAGCAAGGAGCTGGAAGAGAGTTCCACAAGCGAGAAGTGTGAGAGAAGAAATTGTTAGCATAGAATTTACATTGTCATCTAGCCAATTTTAAATTGATAAGAGCCTGTTGCCAATCTTGTACTGCACTTAAATTCATAAAGTCTAGGTACTCTAAAGTCTAGGTACCCTAGCAGAAAGTTAATCCAAACAATTACAAGTAAAAGTATCTATAGGAAAAGCACAGAGAAGCTACATTATGGCAGTAGAAAAGTGACCAAAATCGAGTTGCCAGGTCAGGACCAATAATCTTGTGAATTCTTCTTTGGATTTTATCAAGAATTTCTAAATATATAACAGGATCACCTGACTATATGTGGAATCAATATTCAAAGACTGGATAAATGGTAGACTTATGTAAGATAGATTCTGAAGAGGAAAATTGTCTAGCATGACACAACAACCAGATTGGTGATGGCCAACTTATATTTTGTAACTAAATGATTAAAAAAAGTACAAAATTTATAAATAATAATAAAAAAAAAGAAAAATCCATGTTCAAGTAATGAAATGCTCCAAATCATAAAACTGACATTTTTACAGATTATTTACTATCAGACAAATTTCAGTCCTATTTAGATTGGGATAAAATATTAGATTCCTTAAAATGATTAACAAATATTATCAACATAAATATTACTCTAGTTCCATTGAATATACAACCAATCATTGCATTTTCTTCCTTGCAACTGATCTCCACTTGAGAGAATCATTTTAACAAGGCCTTTAATAGTTCCTAATAAATTTGGTTCAAGAGATTTTTATTTTATTGACTTGCAAAGATAAGAGCAATTTGGAAGCCAAAAGAAAACATTAATGACTTTGATAAAATAATTCAGTCACTCCTGTGTAGGAGAAGCAAATTGAATTTTGTAAGGTTTTTGGTTCAATTACTTGAGCAGGACTGATGAAGTCTGTAGCTATATGAAGATAGGCAGAAAAGAGGACATTAGAGAAAAAAGGAGAAAAGGAGAAAAAGAGAAAAAAAAGGAGAAAGAGAGGAAAGGAGAAAGAGAGGAAAAGAGAAAGAGGAGAAGAGGAGAAAGAGAGGAAAAAGGAGAAAAAGAGGAAAAAGGAGAAAGAGAGGAAAAAGGAGAAAGAGAGGAAAAAAAAGGAGATAGTAAAGAAAAAAGTGGGAAAAGAAAAAGAGAAACATAGAAAGAATAGAAAAAGAAGAAAAGAAAAAAAAAAGGAATAGAAAAAAAAAGAAAAAAGAAAAGAAAAATGGAAAAAATAGAAAAGAAAAAAAAAAAAACAGGAGAAAAAGAAAAGAAGAAAAAATGGTAAAAAGAGAAAAGGTGAAGAGAAAAAAAAGAAATGATAAAATATAAAGAAAAATGGAAATAAAAAGAGAAAACAAACAAGAGGAAAAACAAATGAAAAAGATAAAAGAGAAATAAAAAAGCAAAACAAACAAGAGGAAAGACAAAGAAAAAGCAAAAAGAGAAAAAGAGAAGAGAAACAGCAAAGAGAGAGAAAGAGAAAAGAAAAAAGAGGAGAAAAAAAAAAAAGAGGAAGGTAACAACGAAGAGACAGAAGGGAGAAAAAGGAAAAAGAAAGAAAGGAAAATAGAAAGACGATGGGGAAGAGAAGGAAAAGGAAAGAGAAGGGAAAAGGAAAGAGAAGGGAAAAGGAAAGAGAAGGGAAAAGGAAAGAGAAGGGAAAAGGAAAGAGAAGGGAAAAGGAAAGAGAAGGGAAAAGGAAAGAGAAGGGAAAAGGAAAGAGAAGGGAAAAAAATTGAAAAAATGGTAAAGGTAGATGGAACTAAGAAATGAAAGGAGAACTAACAAAAGACTGAAAGAAAAATTAAAAAAAACATTCAGAAAGAGAAAAAGAAAAACAGAAAGAAAAAAGGTAACAAGATATGAGAGAAAAAGAGAGAAGAGAAAAAGAGAGAAGAGAAAAAGAGAGAAGAGAAAAAGAGAGAAGAGAAAAAGAGAGAAGAGAAAAAGAGAGAAGAAAAAGAAAGAAAGAGAAGAAGAAAAAAGAGAGAAGAGAAAAAGAAGAGAAAAAGAGAGAAGAGAAAAAGAGAGAAGAGAAAAAGAGAGAAGAGAAAAAGAGAGAAGAGAAAAAGAGAGAAGAGAAAAAGAGAGAAGAGAAAAAGAGAGAAGAGAAAAAGAGAGAAGAGAAAAAGTTTAATGAAGAAGTAGCAAGAAAGAACAAAAAAAGAAAGAAAAAAAAACCTAAAAAGAATAAGAACAAAAGAAAAAAATGGTAGTCAGCCAAATAATGAAGGAGAGAAAAGAAAAAAAAACATGGAAGATAAATGTCATTGTGAGTGATATAGTGATTGAATTTGCAGGAAGAAAAAAAAAACATCACCACACCCAACCACACCTTTTTAATTCCATTTCTATCTCATCAAGCAGACAATTTCACAAATAGATAATGAACCTTACCAGTCAAGTTTAATGATCACAGCCTTCTCTTCTTCTCCACAAAATGAATGAATCGAATTCATTAATAGTCTGATCAATTAATCAATCAATTTGATCGACATCACCTGATTGAATGAAACAACATAAAATCTTAGTCTTTGAATGAAAATAACTAAGAACACTCTGCCATACACATTGTTAAAAATGTTTTTGGCTTATACATTGTTAAAAATGTTTTCTGCTTTATACATAGTTAAAAATGTTTTCTATCCAATACATTGTTAAAAATATTTTCTGCCTTAAACATCAAAAAAAAAAAGTTTTCTGGCTTATACTTTGATACAAAGAACATACGTAGAAAATAGCATTTTATGGTCAAAATCATGTTCAAAACGGTGGTCCTCATCTAATGAGTGAAGTTAAACAGTTTCAAATCTAAACAATACTTGAATGAGTGAGGACTTTGGAAAGTTAGTGAGTGACTAATAAATGCAATGAAATCAATCATTTTTGGATATGGTGCCTTCAAATGAGCCAAGAAAAATCTTGCACCAAAATATGTGTTGACCAATGTTATTTTTAATCTTTAATGGTTGAAGCATGGTTATTTATTTTGAAGGATTTCATTGTTTATTTCCACTAGATTATTTATTTTGGACTTGTCAAGATTTTTATTTTGGACTTTTCTTTCATCTTCATTTTAATTGCTTTATTTCCACTAGTAGTATTAGTAGTAGTAATATTATCTGCAATTTTGATTAGATGAAGCATTGTTTAAGTATTATTATTTATTTTTTTTCATTATGATTTTCTTTTGGACATCTTCATTTTAATTGCTTTATTTCCACTAGTAGTATTAGTAATAGTAATATTATCTGCAATTTTCATTAGATGAAGCATTGTCAAGCATTATTCCTTTTTAGACTAGGATTTCTTTCATCTTCATTTCAATTGCTTTATTTCCACTAGTAGTATTAGTAATAGTAATATTATCTGCAATTTTTATTAGATGAAGCATTGTTCATTTCATTATTCATTTTGGACTTTTCATTAGGATTTCTTTCATCTTCATTTCAATTGCTTTATTTCCACTAGTAGTATTAGTAGTAGTAATATTATCTGCAATTTTCATTAGATGAAGCATTGTCAAGCATTATTCATTTTGGACTAGGATTTCTTTCATCTTCATTTCAATTGCTTTATTTCCACTAGTAGTATTAGTAGTAGTAATATTATCTGCAATTTTCATTAGATGAAGCATTGTCAAACATTATTCATTTTGACTAGCATTATTCATTTTTATTTCCACTAGTAGATTAGGATTTCTTTCATCTTCATTTCAATTGCTTTTCATTTCCACTTTATTAGTATTAGTAGTAGTAATATTATCTGCAATTTTCATTAGATGAAGCATTATTCATTTTGACTAGCATTATTCATTTGGACTAGGCATTTTCTTTCATCTTCATTTCAATTGCTTTATTTCCACTAGTAGTATTAGTAATAGTAATATTATCTGCAATTTTCATTAGATGAAGCATTGTCAAGCATTATTCATTTTGGACTAGGATTTCTTTCATCTTCATTTCAATTGCTTTATTTCCACTAGTAGTATTAGTAATAGTAATATTATCTGCAATTTTCATTAGATGAAGCATTGTCAAGCATTATTCATTTTGGACTAGGATTTCTTTCATCTTTCTTTCCTCTTCATTTCAATTGCTTTTCTTTCATTTCATTTCAATTGCTATTAGTAGTATTAGTAGTAATATTATCTGCAATTTTCATTAGATGAAGCATTTTGGACTAGGATTTCTTTCATCTTCATTTCAATTGCTTTATTTCATTTTAGTAGTACTATTATCTGCAATTTTCATTAGATGAAGCATTGTCAAGCATTATTCATTTTGGACTTTTCTTTCATCTTCATTTCAATTGCTTTTATTTCCACTATTAGTATTAGTAGTAGTAATATTATCTGCAATTTTCATTAGATGAAGCATTGTCAAGCATTATTCATTTTGGACTAGATTTCTTTCATCTTCATTTCAATTGCTTTATTTCCACTATTAGTATTAGTAGTAGTCATTAGTGTAGTTATTATTTGGATTTTCATTAGATGAAGCATTGTCAAGCATTATTCATTTTGGACTAGGATTTCATTTCATCTTCATTTCAATTGCTTTTATTTCTACTATTAGTATTAGTAGTAGTAATATTATCTGCAATTTTCATTAGATGAAGTTTTTTGTCAATTTCATTATTCATTTTGGACTAGGGATTTCTTTCATCTTCATTTCAATTGCTTTATTTCCACTATTAGTATTAGTAGTAGTAATATTATCTGCAATTTTCATTAGATGAAGCATTGTCAAGCATTATTCATTTTGGACTAGGATTTCTTTCATCTTCATTTCAATTGCTTTATTTCCACTAGTAGTATTAGTAGTAGTAATATTATCTGCAATTTTGATTAGATGAAGCATTGTGAAGTATTATTCATTGACTATTAGGATTTCTTTCATCCATAATTTTACTTACTTTATTTCTATTAATGCTTGAGTTTATATCTTTTTCTCATCCCGCCTGCTACATGCTAAATATTAGGATAGACAAATTTTCCCCAGTTTGAGTGGTAGCCAATATGGGAGAAAGAAAATTCTGAATGTAAAACTGTCTAAATAAATAAATAAAATACACCACAAGCTAGAACATGACTGTGACATTGATACTAATGTCTGGCATGACACGTAAATTTAAAATGACCGAAATGTGATGACAAGAAAAATGAGGACAATAGTCCAAGTGTAATTAAAGTAAGTAATACCTCCTTGTCCCAGAAATTCAGACACAGGTCTTTTTTTATTATTGCAAAAATTCTTGGAGAAATATTCTTGATGAGACAAGTATCCGAATGTGAACAATATGTACCAGTAAATCTATAAGAGAATACGAATTGATGGAAGGTTTATGAATGCAAGAAGCATCTGCACATGATTGGAGAGAATGCAGCTGGTATAGCTTGATGAAGAAAGATGAGGGCATTGGTCTGATTGATTCAGTGTTTAACAGTAACAATAAATCTCACCTCAGAAAAACAAATAGAAGGAAGACTGGAGGGCATAGTGGCTAAAACATTGTGATAAACACAATGAAGATGAAGACTGAATGAATAAATGTGTAATATCTGTATACTTCTGAGATGAGGTCTAACTACTTACATTGTTCAAACGGTTTTTCTCAACTTTGTCATATTGATGATGCTTCGACTGTTCTATGATACGGCCTTCTTCAGGATCTATCTATACTTCCGAGATGAGGTGTAACTACTTACATTGTTCAGACGGTTTTTCTCAACTTTATTGTCATATTGATGACGCTTCGACTGTTCTATGATACGGCCTTCTTCAGGATCTGTCTATATTTCTGAAATGAGGTATTGTAACTATTTACACAATTTACATCATTTGGAATGTTGTCATCTTTATTACCATATTCATGACATTTCGGCCATTGTACACTCTGGCCTTCTTCATGATCTATTCTATATTTCTGAGATGAGGTATTGTAACTATTTACACTCTTTACATTGTTCGGACTGTTGTCCTCATCTTTATTGTCATATTCATGATGTTTTGGTGTTGTACACTCCTGCCTTCTTCAAGTGACATATGTTGGAATTTTGGACCAGATTGTTCTAGTTCCATGTGCTATGCCCTTCCTGTATATCTTAGTTTCAGTTAATTCCCTTTTGTAACTGAACTCTCCAAATTTTTGTTCACTTCTGCTGTTGCCAGGGATTGAACTCATAACTCTTTGGTCAAGTCACTTTTTAGAGTATTAATCTCAGAAATTTAAAGAAAAAGAAGACAGAAAATTCAAGTGTTCAAAACTTTGTTGATTCATTTTTTTATGGCTTATCAACCCTTTGCATGTCATTTAAAGCCAGAATATATTTTTAGATTGTAATTCTTTTTTTGGGGGGAAATAATAACGGTTTAGTGTTACAAGTCTTATTATTTAACCCATAGCTGGGGCAATTCTTACCTTTCGCAAGGATATTTGTGCATAAGTGAATATAACAAACACAAATGGAATTTGAACTCTTGTCTCCAATATTCCTCACCATTATTCATTACACCACACATAAACATCCAAGCTTACAGCACCTGGTATTTGCAAATGGTCACTCATCTAGGTACTGACTAGGCTCAGCATTACTTGACTTCAGCAATCACACAGAAAACAGCATTTCAATGTAATATCTGTAAGCCTTCAAAACTTTGTGATAAATACAAGAAAGATGAGGATACTCGTTTGAGTGAATCAATGTGTAATAGTAGTAACAGTTCATCTCTGACATTCAAATGAAAGAAGCCAGAAGAGTCAAATGGCCAAAATTTTGTGGTAAAGACAAGAAAGATGAGGATACTTGTCCAATTGATTTTTCTGTTTAACAGCACATCGACTCCTTATTGGTCATTTAATGCTGAAATTTAATTTTCTTGGGAGCTTGGAAGTAATAAAAATATGATGTGTTATTCTGCTTTCACAGTTGAATACATGGTAGATAACACTCAGCTTTTGTGCTTATATATGTTTGTGTGGACATAATTATAGGAGAAGTGTGTTTTATTTTGTAGTTTTGTTGAAGTTATATTTTGGAATACAGTTTGATTTCTTTAAGAAATTGTAGGATATTATATGGATTAATGTCATGAAAGATTTCATATTGTTTGTTTGGTAGGATTTTAAATGGATTTGGATGGAGTCACTACAATTTGTTAGTATGTGTGTAGTATCTGTCAATATTTCTGAGATGAGGTATTATGTACATTATTTATATTATTCAGACTATTGGCGACAAAGATGAGGTAATAAATATGGCGACAAAGATAAGGACAATAGTCAGAATAATGTAAATAATGTATGTGTGTAGTGTTGGTAATTTTACTATAAAAATGTATTTTTATACTTTCATAGTGTTTTGTTTTTGTTTGTGGAAGGTTCACTTTGCCCATAGATGGGCCCTTAACAGGTGCTACTACCCAGAAGTCAGGATGGACCTGAGAACAACAGCAATTAAGACGTGGTTCCAAACTCCTTAAAACCTCCAATATCCTGATCAGAGGCCTTGATGCCAGATGCAGTTTATCATCATACCCAGGACTAACACTCATCTGGACAAGTCAATATATAAAAGTAACATTATTGCCTTACAGTAAATATACAAACTAAATATTCAAGTCAATAAACACATTTAGATATTATTGACTAAAAGTGGTCTAAATATGACTTTACTCACGAGACAAGGATGGAAAATGTTGGAAGCTACAGCTAGCCAAGTGGCTAGCCAAAACTATCAAGATGAATGATGACGCCACCATTTTTGGTCAAGAACTTTAGACAGCCATTAAACTCATAGCCACTGCAGACTGCAATTTGTGAATCCATTGAAGAATTAGAAAAATAATAAAGTCTAAGATTGAAGAAGTACCAGTGACCTATGGTCATCCATTTATTAACTGTCCAGCTTGTGGAGCCAACTGGACTTCTCTACGACTCGTCCGTCTGCTTGTGTCAGTGAGTTGGAAGTAATCAATAGGTTTGATGTTGGTTACTGATAGTGGAGATGATATTGATTTTTATGGGTCAAAACAGAAAAGCTAGGAAAGAAGAAATAAAGGATGATACAAATGATAGAAGAATGATGAGAAATAGAAGAAGAAATTGGAGAAGTGGGGGAGAAGAGAAAGAGAAAGGGAAATATGGAGGAAGAGAGGGGGAAGGAAGAGACAAAAGGAAGAAAAGAGAAAGGAAAAGAGGAGGAGAGGCAAAAGGAAAAGTTAGGGTGTAAGGGGGAAGTTGGAGGGATGAGGAGAGAAAGGGGAAGTTAGAAGGATGAGGAGAGAAAGGGGGGAAGTTGGAAGGATGAGGAGAGAAAGGGGGAAGTTGGAAGGATGAGGAGAGAAAGGGGGGAGTTGGAAGGATGAGGAGAGAAAGGGGGAAGTTGGAAGGATGAGGAGAGAAAGGGGGGAAGTTGGAGGGATGAGTAGAGAAGGGGGAAGTTGGAAGGATGAGGAGAGAAAGGGGGGGAAGTTGGAAGGATGAGGAGAGAAAAGGGGGGGAAGTTGGAAGGATGAGGAGAGAAAGGGGGAAGTTGGAAGGATGGGGAGAGAAAGGGGGGGAGTTGGAAGGATGGGGAGAGAAAGGGGGGAAGTTGGAGGGACGAGGAGAGAAAGGGGGGGAAGTTGGAGGGATGAGGAGAGAAGGGGGGGAAGTTGGAGGGACGAGGGGCAGAAAAGGGGAAGGATAAAGCAGGAGAGAAAAAGAGAGAAAAATAAATGTTATGTATCTAACCTGTTACTTGGTGATTTTTTTTTTTTTTACAGAGAAATGAAGAGAAAAGCAAAAACTGAAAAGAAGGCGAGAGAAAAAAAGTAAAAAAGCTTAAGATTGGTTGGTTGTTTTGTTTAACAGCATTCAAACCTTAATGGTCACTTTATGCCGAAAATGATTTTGAGTGACTTTAAAAAAATCTTAAGTTAAATGTGTTTCTTGGTTTGAGTAGGCATCTTGAAGTAAGCAGCTTCATGGAGGTATATATCTTGATATATTTGTTTTTATCACAATCTCTTCTAGATTTTGCTCTAAAGACCAGTTTCTCTTATATATTCAAGTATTTTTGAAGGTTTTACTTGGAGGAATACTTCTTTCAGGCTTGTTTCTTTGTAGTACTTTTGGCGAGTTCGCTTCAAGTCTAAACAATTTGTCAAAATATGACATACTGTATAAGCCTCCTGGCATGATATACAGATTGGAGCTGCCTCCTTCTTAAGGAGGTAAGAATGGGTGATGCTTGAGTGACCCATACGGAGTCTTGATAATGTTACTTGTTCTTTTCTAGTCATTTCAATATAGTCATTTATTTCTCCAATTTGTTCCTTTATTGCATGTAATTTGTTATTGGTGTAATAATTCCATGATTCTTGCCATTTGTTCATTGGATGTTTGTTAATTGTTGCTATTAGGTCTGTGAAGGGAATTTTATCTTTTGAGGGTTCCAGTTCTAGTGCTTTTTTGGCTGCCTGATCAGCTCTGTGATTCCCCTTTATACCGATATGATTGGGTACCCAGCAGAAGACTATTTCTTTATTTTTAGTAATTACATCGATCCTGTTTAGGATTTTAGTTGTTAAAGGGTTGTGTGTTTTTCTATTTTCCAATGCAGTTTGTACTGAATTCTTATCTGTAAAGATGATGTGTTTCTTTTCTTCACTGTTTTCAATTATATTCAATGCCAGTTCTATGACTGATGCTTCAGCACTGTAGATTGATGCTTTATCAGGGAGTCTTTTTAATAGGTTGTCTGTATATATTTCCATGTAAGCAAATATATGGATATAGATCCGACAGTATGAAGAAAAATATACTGAAAAAACAAACAAAAATCCTAATGTGCGATTATGCTGTTTTAATGTTTAATGTCAACGTCGGACGTTTCGGTCTAATAGACCATCTTCAGGACATATTCATAAAACATAATTAACAGACCATATGTCCATCGTCTTTTTCATGTTGAATTGTATATGGTCTATGTTAATTATGTTTTATGAATATGTCCTGAAGATGGTCTATTAGACCGAAACGTCCGACGTTGACATCATTAAACATTAAAACAGCATAATCGCATATTAGGATTTTTGTTTATTTTTTCAGTATATTTTTCTTCATATATTTCCATGTGGTTTTGGTATTTGTCTTTAATACTTTGAAGTTCTTTGTGGTATATAATTGGGTTGGTTTTTGCTTTTGAGTACTTGATTAAGTCAAATATTATTGTTGGTTGGCAAAACAACCAACAATAATATTTGACTTAATCAAGGTGGGTATTTTAGGCTAACAAATTTGTGAATCATGGATATATATCTATTTCGGCTTCATCTTTAGCTTGTTTAGTTCGTAGTCCATATGGTTTGATGGCCTTTTCTTTTTTTCAAACAAAACTGTGTTGTGGCTGAAAGACACACTTGTATGTAGGATTTGAGGGACATGATGCTAATTTGATGTAATATTGTAATGCCAATTTTCCTCTTCTCATTACCAGTGGTGGTTCCTGTGCCTCTATGTACAGTCTCTTGACTGGGGTAGTGGCAAATGCTCCTATTACTAGCCTTAGCCCTTGGTGATGGATAGTGTTCAACTCTTTGATATATGATTTCCTTGTCGATCCATAAACGAAACAGCAATAATCCAGTTTGGATCTTATTAGTGTTCGATAGAGTTTCATAAGTGTTTTTTTATCAGCTCCCTAGTTTGTCTGAGCTATGACTCAGTAGTTGGATAGATTTGTTACACTTTTTCCTCAGGTACTTAATATGGGGTATGAAAGTGAGTTTTTGGTCAAAGATAATACCGAGGTATTTATATTGTTTAACCCTGGTTATTGTGTCCTTACCAAGCTTCAGTATAGGATCATTATACATTTTACGATCTTGGCAAAAATGCATATACTTGGTTTTCTCTTTAGAAAAACTAAATCCATTATTTGTAGCCCACTTATTATTTTTTTTAGGCTTAGTTGCAGTTGCCTTTCAATTGTGCGCATATATTTTTCTCTATAGCATATCATTAGATCGTCTACATATATGGCACATTCTGTTCCAGTATTAATGTTTTTAATTATGTTGTTAATCTTTATATTAAAAAGTATTACAGAGAGTATACTGCCTTGTGGTACTCCCATTTCTTGTTCTTTCCAAGCTGAAAGGGTATCTCCAAATTTCACCCTGAATTTTCTATCATTCATAAAATTTTTTATCAGTATTGGCATTCTGCCCTTCAGTCCCATTTCCTTCAAGTCTTTCATTATCCCATATTTCCATGTTGTATCATATGCCTTTTCCAGATCAAAAAACACTGATACGATGTGTTCTTTTTGGATGAAAGCTTCTCGTATGTATGTTTCTAATTTTACTATGTGGTTAATAGGGCTCCTCTTGTTCCTGAAGCCTGCCTGATGTTCTGTTATCGGTTTGTTTGTTTCCAGATACCACACCAGACTTTTACTCACCATTCTTTCAAAAGTCTTACATACACAGCCGGTGAGTGCAATAGGGCGGTAGTTCATTGGATCCGTAGGGTTTTTGGAAGGTTTGGGCATAGGAATTATTGTGGCTTGTTTCTATATATTTGGGATTTTTCCAGTAGTCCAGATATCATTATTTTTGAGTAAGTATTTTTTTGGTCCTCTGGGCAATTGCATTAGGAATTTGTAATGAATTTCATCGGGACCAACAGCCATATTATGTGTTTTTTTTTTAAAGCGTCTTGTAATTCTGTTAATGTGAATGGTTGGTTATAGGTTTCGGAGTTATCTGAATGAAAATTGATTTCTTTTTTCTCCCCACGCTTTTTGATTGTTTGGAATTCTTTTTTTTCAGGATTGTTTGAGGAGGAGTTTTTAGCAAAGGTTTCGGCTAGGTGTTCAGCTATGTCTTTTATTTGTAATTCTGGTGCCCCTTGTGGGTGATATGTTGGTAAGGTTGGCTGTTGTTTTTCCCTGAAATTTTTCTAATCATGTCCCATACTTTTTTAGATTTAGTGTCTGAATTCATTTTACTAACAAATTACTGCCATGATGATTGTTTAGCCTTTTTAATGGTCCTGCGTGCCTTAGTTCTATCATTTTTATAGACATCTAAATTTTCTTTGGTTGGACGATTTTTAAATTTCCTAAGGGATGCTCATCTGGCTCTCACAAAAGCTTAAGAAAGAGAGGGAAGACCTTTAAATGAAACAGGTGTCAACAGTTCATTTGTTGGTGAATGACAGAGAGAGAGTGAGTGAGAGAGTGAGTGAGTGAGTGAGAGAGAAAAGGAAAAAAAAAAGACAAAGAGAAAATAGTAAATAAAGTGATAGAGAGCAAAGAAAGGAGAAGACAGAAGGGAGAGAGAGAAAGGGGAAAAACAAATGATGATTAAATAAATATTTATTTAATTTAAGGTGTAAACAAAACAGTCCTTGCTGCAGTTAATCATCGCTATAAAATATATACAAATAAATACACATATACCTGTGTTTGTAGTGCAACTCAGAGTTTCATGGTTACCCAATTCATCATTTACCATTTGTGTCTGATGAATTCGGTAACCAAATGTAGGTGTGTGTGTGTGTGTATATATATATATATATATATATATATATACGCACAAATATAATATATATATATATATATATATATACATACATACATACACAGAATAAGATACGCTATAAGTATGACTTCACAGCCCAGATGACTAGGTCCAAAATAGTAGTAATTGTTCCAGTAGTCGACATCTGTTCTTCAGCTCCAGCCAGCCATCCTTGCCAGCTTGCAACAATATGCAATAAACTGTCCTTTTCAGGACAACACTCTTCTCATCCTCTACATGAATGCATCATGATGCAGAGATTTTTTTTTTTCTCAGGACAATGCTCTTCACTGATTACAAAATTAACCTTTTCAGGCCAATAATTTTCAATGACTACCATAACTGTCCTTCTTAGGACCACACCCTTCTCACCTTCTACATGAACATTCAGAGATATTTTTGCCTAGTGCACTGTAAACCTTATTTTTGTCGATGTATTTTCTATAACAAAAATAAACTTGTCAATATATTTTTAAATCAAGCCTCCATTTTGTTTGTTGTCTTCCGTCATTCAATATTTGTTTGCGGGCTGATACACCCACCTGCAGCAACTAATAATACTGGTAAGGAACACAGCTACTACTGCAAATAAGCTACTGTAAATATGCAATAAGCTGCAGCGTTGAAGCAAAGAAAGTCCTTTCTGCTTAGCAAACAAGTCTAAAATGTTATATATAAATGCAAATTGCAAAGATGAGGAGAATAGTCTGAATGTAAATAATGATGACTCTGCAGTTTCTGTCCAAATTTCTGGGATGCAAATTACAATAAATACCAAAATCAAAGTACAACAATTTAAATATCTGGGAAGTGTTTTAACAGAGAATGGAAAGTGCAATACTGAAATCTGAAGGTGTATTGAGATAGCAAAAAAAGCCTTCCAAAAGCTAAGCAAAGTATTATGAAACAGGAAAATTTTATTAGAAATAAAGAAAAGAGTACTTCTGAATCCAAGACAATATCTTCACAGATGAAGAAAAGAACCAACAGAAATGTGGTTCTAGAGAAGGATGCTGAGAATAACATTAACTGAACATTGAGTGTAATGCCAACATGTTAGAGAAAAGGTAAACAAAAAGGAAACTTATACTTAACATCAGAAGAGACAGTTGAAATTTCTAGGGTACATAATGAATGAGGGCTTGGAAAATTTGATACTCACATGACATATTGAAAGCAAGAGGGACAGAGGAAATCAATGCATAAACCTACCTAGTGAGCTTGAGTAAATGGATGGTGGAATGTGGTTTAGGGGAGATGACAAAAAGACAAAATTTAATAAGAGCTGCAAAGGACAGGAAGTTGTAGAGAGCCATGATCACTAATGTCCTGAAGGGACACAGCACACAGAAAAACTATCACTCAAAATACAGGATTGTCCTACATTTTGATGATTGATGTTTACTGAATTAGTTAATCCAGGAGACATTTTTGTCACACATTTTGAGAACTGATGACTTTTTTTAAAAAAACAAAGAATTTTATATGAGCAGCACAAAATAAGTGTTAAATAGAACTGTATTAAAAAAAAAAAACAATACAAAAAATGACACAACATGTCCCCCAAAATGCTCCTTGCTTTTGAACACATATTGGGTTTAAAAGCTCACTCCAGACCTCAAATGGTACTTGTATATTTGTTCCATCACACTATTTACATTATTCAGACTATTATCCTCATATTTGTTACCATATTTATTAAAACATTTTGGCTGTTGTACACTCCGACCTTCTTCAAGTGGTTGGAATGTCGAACTAAACTCTTTATTTTCCTCACTGAGGTAAACTGTTCTAATTCTACGTGTCAGTTATCTCCTGCTAATTTCTCTCTGAAAGTTCTCTACTGCTTTAACCGGGTATTGAACTCACACTCTTCGGGTCCTGTCACTGGATCTAACTAATGCCTTTATCGACTGTGCCAGGTGTCCTTGACATTCCAACCACCTGAAGAAGGCTGGAGCATACAACAGCCAAAACATTGTAATAAATATGGCAACAAAGCTGAGGACAATAGTCTGAATAATGTAAATAGTGTACATAATACCTAATCTCAGAAATATAGACAGATTGTTCCATCACTTTTAAAAGATGCTGCAAGAATGGTCAGTTCTTTGTATTTCCTTAGGGACAGGTTCCCAAACATATAAGATAAGTTTCGTATCACAGGATATTAGTTGATAACACAATAATACTCACACATACACACAGTAAAAAAAAAACTTAAAATATTAGAGATCACCTACATTAAAACAAAACAACCAACACTCAACAAAATTACATTTCAGACTAGTCACAACGCATTACACTGCATCTAGACATATGGTTCTGTTGTTAATATTTTGGTCTCTCACATGGTACGGCATCATAGAAGTTCATATTGAACTTATAACCTGCAGCTGCTATTCCATGACTGTTATCTTCATGTAGCAATAGTCTATATCAACATAACAAAATATTATTTTCAGTGGTGAATATCTTTGTTAAAAATCCATATAACTACTCTGAAGATGGCTCATGTGAGCCGAAAACTTAGATCAAAGACTAACTTAATAAAAGAATAAATATATATATATATATATATATATATATCTCATAGGACCAACTTAATAAGAAAAAATATCCTAATGTTGGAGAATATATATATATATATATATATATATATAAAAACTAAAACTAAATTAGCATTTATATATATAAATATATATAAACTAAAACTAAATAAGCATTGATATATATAAATATATATAAACTAAAACTAAATAAAACTAATAAAGAGCCAGATGAACCTACCTAGGTTTCACCTACGCGGATCGTCAGAGTCAGTCTGCCCTGATGATCCACATATATATATATATATATATATATGTATGTAGTGTGTTTACGTGTTCCATTGTATGTGACTGATACAGTATGTAACATAATATAAATGCTATGTAAATATTAGGACAAGTAGCTGTGCATTTCAAAGAAGCATAGTGGAATAATGGATAGCAGCTTGGATTGACGAATTGGAAAGCCAAGTTTGAATTCCAGTTGAATCCATTACATTCATTTATTGTTATAGTGGAACACACCTATTCTATAGTTAATAGACTCTCCCACCTATAATAAGTAGGAGTCAGTCAATGTTGGATGACAGTCAAATACAAAAGTATCAGCAACCACAACTAGATTACTCTGCGTCATACCTATTATATCAAGTTCCTAACGTTTTGTACGTCGAACCTATTTTAGGACCGACTTAGTACAAATACAATCCTCCACTGCGAAATAACTCTACAACACTTATATACTAATACCCTTGTGAAAGGTATGAATTCAATTCTTCTCCCCCCACCCCCAGCTATGGGTAAAGAGCAGGAAAGACTGGGTTCTTTAGCCTTGGGTGGCAACTGGTCTAAGAGAAGGACAACTCTGAATTCAAAACCTGATTCTCCAGATTAGGGTTTGTGCAGTAGGCTAACAACCTACGCGCTTAAAAACCTGGCTTGTTATAGAAACTGCAATGATATCTTGTGGTTCTATGTTCTTCAAAGAATTTAAAGGCATAATATAAAAATTACACATTTTCACCTATAAATGATGAGTCCAATGTAGAAATAAGGTTGAATACAGGGAAACTGCATCTGGAATCAGTTTATGATTTCTTTTATCAGACATTGTATCATTTATATTATATTTCAGAGTTTAATTAGAACTTGCAATAAGGTAATTTGTGTTCTGCATCAGCTTTTGCTCCAATATTGGAGTTTCATGGGAATTTGGAATTCAGAAGCTGTCCCCAATTTTGAAGGGCCGAATATAGAGACCTAGTGCACTACGTGCCACAAGGTCCCCAAACGGCCCTCTGCAGGTTTTGAATTCAGAGTTGTCCTTCTCCTAGACCAGTTGCTATCCAAGGCTATAGAACCCAGTCTGTCCTGCTATTTACCCATAGCTGGAGCGAGAAGAAGAGGATTCACACATTTCCCAAGGTTATTGGCACGTAAGTGAATGTAATGGATTCGACTGGAATTCGAACTTGGCTCTCCAATTCCACAATCCAAGCTGCTATCCATTACTCCACCGTGACTCCTTGAGAAACAGAATTTGGAAACCAAGTTCAAATTGTAGATGAAGCTGCTTATGGTCAGTTGTCACCAATGCCATTATTAAAAGGCATAAATCCACTTCTCCCTGTCCTCTCTCAATGCAAGATATCTTGACACTAGTATATTGACACTGGCATCTCATGGTGGATGATAGAAGACTGGATGAATATTTGCTTAAACCATTCAACCATAACAACCTTACTGCTCAGGCAATAACAACTTAAAACTGCTCCCTCCATAGTCAACCTTGACATTGTCCAATCTTATTTTATTGTACATTCCTGTACAAAAACATCCAAATAGTAATGTCGTACTAGACCCTTCATGACTTGGGTTATCATGACCCTTCATGACTTGGGTTATCATGACCCTCCATATCTTTCTATCTATGATAGCTCTTAATAACATTTGTCTTTTTTCCACATCCCAAATATTTCAACTTTTTTTGTATGCATGTTCACTCAATACAAGGCCCAAGAGCCACTCACTGTAGAGGGTTAAGGTGTGGTGTTGTATGAGTGTAAGAAAAACAACTTCTGCATATGTTTGATTTTTGACATTTCTAATCCGTAGCTTGCATCTTGGGTTTTGTATTTATCTTGCTCAGGAAATAGAATCCTTGCCAGGTGTAAATTTCCTGAAGATGTTAGAGTTTTTTTTTTCTTTTTCATGTTACTGAGCACTGCCATTGATTTCAGATATCATGTGGTAGGGGTGAAAATATGAAAAAAAACATTGGTTACAAACAAATCTACTCATAGTAAACAACGATCCTGCTTTCCTTCCCAAGACCAATGTACTGATGATGAAGGAGGCTATGCTGATGACATAGGTGTTCATAGTTGGGATAAAAGTAATCCTGAACAGAAAATCATCTTCTATTTATATTGTTCGGACTGTTGTCCTCATGTCATATTCACAACATTTCGGCCATTGTATGTTCCGGCCTTCTTCAAGTGATCTACATTGGATTTTGAACCAAACCCTATATTTCTTCCATTGGGGTGTACTGTTCACATTTCAAGTGTCATGCCTTTTCTAGATATTTCAGTTTCAGTTATTTCCCTTTAGTAACTCAACTCCCCAAGTTCTTGATCAGCTCTGTTGTGACCAGGGATTGAACTCACAAGAACCAAGAGAAAACGAGTTGAGCAGGTATGGAAAACTAGAAAGAAGCATACGAGGCAGATGGCGTTTTCTCATCTCATGTATACAACTTATACCCTTGACTATGCCTGTGCATATACAAGCACGGATGTGAAGAGATTAACACTGACAATTTCAGCATTCCATATCCCATCCCAAATAAATCAATCGAAGACAAATGATCCTGCTTTCTCTCCCAAGGTCAATGTACTTATGATGAGGCAAGGAGTCGGGCAATGCTGATGACATAGGTGTTCCTGGTTGGGACAAGAGTAATTCTTAACAGAAAATCAACATCTAAGTTTACACTATTTACATTGTTCAGACTGTTCTCCTTGGCTTCATTGTCATATTCACAACGTTTTGGCCGTTGTACGTTCTGGCCTTCTTCAATTGATATATGTTGAATTTCGAACCAACCCCTTTATTTCCTCCACCAGGGTAGATTTTTTTTTCATTCCAAAATTGTTAGGGTCAAGGCACTGGATTAATTCAACCAATGTTTTTATTCACTTTTTATCCTTGGAGACATCAGTGTATGAATTTTGGGGCCTTATAAACCTAATGTTTCAGTAACTGTTTCTTTTTTGTTTTTTTTTTTACCAGAGCTCATATTACAATTTCTTGTTATTGTTCTTTTTCTCTCTTTGTATTACTGTTTCCCATTTTACACTACATTATTTCAGTGTTTAATTAGAAAAACTTGCAATGAGGCAATTCGTGTTTTACATCAACTTTTGCTTTAGAACCGACTGCAACATTCCAACATCTGCAGCAGTCTTTTAATCAGAAATGCCTACCTTTTATTTTGGCATTGCATTGTTGCAGGTGATGAAAATCGGGTTATTTAAGAATACAACATATGACTATATTTATGAGATGAGGTACTGAAACTATTTACATCGCTCGGACTGTTGTCCTCATCTTTATTGCCATATTCACTACGTTTCGGCTGTTGTACACTCCGGCATTCTTCAGGAACTGTCTATATATCTGAGATGAGGTATTTTAACTATTTACATTGTTTGGACTGTTGCCCTCATCTTTTTTGCTATAGTCACTACATTTCGGCCGTTGTACACTCCGGCCTTCTTCAGGATCTGACTATATTTCTGAGATGAGGTATTATAACTATTTGCACTATTTACATTGTTCAGACAATTTCCTCATCTTTATTGTCATATTCACAACGTTTCGGCCGTTGTACACTCCGGACTTCTTCAGGTGATATATGTTGGAATTTCAAACTGAACCCTTTATTTCGTCCACCAGCGTAGATTTTTCTCATTTCGTAATTGTGTACATGTGTTTGTCTAGTGGGTGTTCCTTTCTGCAGTCAACCCACACAGTTATAATTTATGGCTGACCTCTTTAAGAATGTATTCTTTGTTTTAGATAAATATAAATTACATTCTTTAAGAATAGGCTTTAAGAAAAATGGCAATATAATGTTTTAAGTATGGGTTTATAGTTGGTATTACATTTTCAATCTATTTTCTTAAAGATGTATGTTCTTTTTTTTTTTTTTTTTAATTAGGGTGGCATTAGTGAAATCAATATATAATCTGAATAAATCAAAAAATTGTTCAAATATTAAACTAAGACCAATTTCAAAGTTTTGGATATGCCACTCATCAGGGGCCTGTGTCCCCTGAGCCGATGATTACAGATATGTGTAGACCACATCAATCTGCCAAAGAATCAGGAAATGGTGGCATTACATTACAAAGTGACCTTACTCAATCACCACCATCAAGAACCAGGATTCCCAGGGCGCTATCCCGACTACTCCCATACAATCAGCCAGGCAATTAGGAATTGATTCCTCCCCAATGGCCAATATATGGGGAGAAGAGGGAGATGCAGAAGTTCAAATGACTTACCTGCTAACATGGCTTCCTTCTTGTGTCTTCTTGGAAAAGCAAGCCAGCTAATTTTACCTCATTTATAGGAGAGTACCTAATTCACCAGTTAGGTTGGTCCATTTTGCTAGAATGGACCTGCCTAATACATTTGAATGAGTGGTCTATTCACCCATATATCTCTCAATTAAATGACTTAGGTCAGTTTAACTTTGTGGCTACACCAGCCTACTTGTGTGTCAGACCACTTACAAGCTCACTAATATTCAACAGTATTATTACCAGATGTCATTTATATGCTACATTAGGAATTGCTTGCACCTTCTTCATTTCACGTTTTCCACTGACATGAAGTGATTAAATAAAATCAATTGCTAGGTCTCCTGCCAAGAAAGTTGATTCACCATGTCATGCAAGACAATTCTTCTCATCAAAATCCATCTTGCACATTTATAAAATTTTATGTTTATACATTCTTTTTATAGATACAAATACTTAAGTAAATGCTCTGTTTATAATAAACAGTATTAAACAACATTTAATAAATAAACAATAAACAGTATTAATAACAGTATAAATAAATAATAAACAGTATTAATAACAGTATAAATAAATAATAAACCGTATTAAACAACATTTGTCGAAGGACGAATATTTTCTGTGAAAATTTCTCGGACATTCAGGCCGGTAAATGGTGTTTAATACTGTTTATTATAAACAGAGCATTTACTTAAATATTTGTATCTATAAAAAGAATGTATAAACATAATTAAAATAATTGTCGGACTTTGTCCATTTCATAATGTGTGACAACATTTATAAATCTTTATTTAATCCATCGTTCTCGTTCCATGTGCCATGCCATTTTGGAATATCTCAGTTTGGGTTATTTCCCTTCAATAGAGAAAAGCAACAATAACAATAAATTGTAATACGAGTTCTGGTAAAAAATGGTTACTGAGACATTAGGTTTATCACTCCCAATAATTTATACAGCTGATGACACATGGCCCAGTGGATAAAAGAATTCTTTGAAGTAATCCAGTGACTTGACCCAAAGAGTTGTGAGTTCAATACCTGGCCACAGCAGAGGTGAACAAAGACTTGGGGAGTTGAGTTACTAAAGGGAGATAACTGAAACTGAGATATCCAAAAAAGGCATGGCATGTGGAACTAGAAAAATCTACTCTGGTGGATGAAATAAAAGGTTCAGTTTGAAATTCAACATATCACTTGAAGAAGGTCAGAATGTACAACAGCTGAAACGTTGTGAATGTGACAATGAACCTGAGGACAACAGTCCGAACAATGTAAATAGTGTAAATTTAGAAGATGCTGATTTTCTGTTAAGGATTACTCTTATCCCAACCAGGAACACCTATGTCATCAGCATTGCCTGACTCCTTGCCTCATCATAAGTACATTGGCCTTAGGAGAGAAAGCAGGATCGTTTGTCTTCTATTCATTGATTTATTTGGGATGGGATATGGAATGCTGAAATTGTCAGTGTTAATCTCTTCACATCTGTGCTTGTATATGCACAGGCATAGTCAAGGGTATAGGTTGTATACATGAGGTGAGAAGATACATCTGCCTCGGATGCTTCTTTCTAGTTTTCCATACTTGTTCAACTCGTTTTCTCAGTTCTTGTGAGTTCAATCCCTGGCCACAGCAGAGCTGATCAAGAACTTGGAGAGGAGTTACTAAAGGGAAATAACTGGAACTGAAATATCTAGAAAAGGCATGTCCCTTGAAATGTGAACAGTACACCCCAATGGAAGAAATATAGGGTTTGGTTCAAAATCCAATGTAGATCACTTGAAGAAGGCCGGAGTATACAATGGCCGAAACATTGTGAATATGACAATAAAGCTGAGAACAACAGTCCAAACCATGTGAATAGATGATTTTCTGTTCAGGATTACTTTTATCCCAACTATGAACACCTATGTCATCAGCATAGCCGCCTTCATCATCAGTACATTGGTGTTGGGAAGGAAAGCAGGATCGTTGTTTACTATGAGTAGATTTGTTTGTAACCAATGTTTTTTTTCATATTTTCACCCCTACCACATGATATCTGAAATCAATGGCAGTGCTCAGTAACATGAAAAAGAAAAAAAAAACTAACATTTTTAGGAAATTTACACCTGGCAAGGATTCTATTTCCTGAGCAAGATAAATACAAAACCCAAGATGCAAGCTACGGATTAGAAATGTCAAAAATCAAACATATGCAGAAGTTGTTTTTCTTACACTCATACAACACCACACCTTAACCCTCTACAGTGAGTGGCTCTTGGGCCTTGTATTGGGTGAACATGCATACAAAAAAAAAGTTGAAATATTTGGGATGTGGAAGAAAGACAAATGTTATTAAGAACTATCATAGATAGAAAGATATGGAGGGTCATGATAACCCAAGTCATGAAGGGTCATGATAACCCAAGTCATGAAGGGTCTAGTACGACATTACTATTTGGATGTTTGTTGTACAGGAATGTACAATAAAAGAAGATTGGACAATGTCAAGGTTGACTATGGAGGGAGCAGTTTTAAGTTGTTATTGCCTGAGCAGTAAGGTTGTTATGGTTGAATGGTTTAAGCAAATAATCATCCAGTCTTCTATCATCCACCATGAGATGCCAGTGTCAATATATTAGTGTCAAGATATCTTGCATTGAGTGAGGACAGGGAGAAGTGGATTTATGCCTTTTAATAATGGCATTGGTGACAACTGACCATAAGCAGCTCCATCTACAATTTGAACTCGGTTTCCAAATTCTGTTTCTCATAGCAATAACCATCATGCCACCCAACACCTAGATATACAGTTTAAATGGAAAATAAAAATGGAACACTTGCAAAATCACTGGCTTTTCTCCATCTTGGAAAAAAAAAACCCAGAAAAAACAGAAGAAAAAAAACAGAAAAAAAAACAAAACAGAAAAAAAAACAAAACAGAAAAAAAAAACAAAAAAAAAAAAAAACAAAAAAAAAAAAAAAAAAAAAAAAAAAAAAAAAAAAAAAAAAACAGAAAAAAAAAACAAAAAAAAAAACAGAAAAAAAAAAAACAAAAAAAAAACCCAAAACAGAAAAAAAAAAACAAAATTCAAAAAAAAAAACAGAAAAAAAAAAAACAGTTAAAATTAAATTACAGATTTTTTTAGAAAATTAAATTCATTTTTGAAAATTTAAAAACAAATATCCAAACTGATCAATACTTTTATTTTATCCAAAATTTTTCAATTTTATCAAATTCTTTATAGAAAATGTGACACTGAGATCTGTTGGTGAATGGTAATTGCAAAACATACCTTCTAAAAGCTAAGCAAAATATTAAGAAACAGGAAAAATTTCATCAGGAATAAAGAAAAGAGTGCTGGATTGCTAAGTAATATCAATCCTCCTATATGACAATGAATGTTGGTCAATTTCCTTGCAGATGAAGAGAGATGATCTACAGAAGGATGCTGAGAATACCATGGACAAAGCAGATCAGCAAAGATTTTTTTAAGAAAAATACCAACAAAAAGAACACTGATACTTCGAATCAGAAAGAAACAGTTGAAATTTCTGGAGCACATAATGAGCAAAGAAAGCTTGGAGAATTTGTCACTCCCATGACATGTAAGAGGAGAAAAGGCAAACAGTGAGTAACCTCTCTAATAAGTATAAATTGTGTAAAATGGATGGTAGGGCAGGAGAATAGTAAAAAACAAAACAAATAATGTTAAGACTTATAAAGTACAGGAAGTTATGGAGAACCTTTTATCTTTAGATATAATTAAATAGATCATTAGATCATTTATTATTCACAGACATAATCTACACATAAGCTATTCAGAAAACAGTGTGGATGGCATACTCGAAAAGAAAAACTAAGGAAAGCAAGAAGGATTGATTTGATTGATTGACTGATTTGTTTTGTTTTACAGCATATCAACACCTCAATGGGTTATTTAATGCTGACAAAATTTTTATTGCTGGTAATATTTTGTTTTGTCAAAAATCTATTTCTGGTAATATTTTTCCTTCAAAAATGTATTGCTGGTAATAAATTTTTTTTTTTTTTTTTTTTCAAAAATGTATTGCTAGTAATAATTTTAAAAAAAATATTTTTTACAAAGTATTTCTGGTATTAAAACTGACTCTTACACTTTCATAATGTTTTGACCCCAGTTTGGGGGTTAACTATTTACCCATAGCTGGGACCCTAACAGGTGCTACCACCCCGGGTCAGGGTGGACCTGGGAATACCAGCAATTAAGAGGTGGTTCCACACTCCTCAAAACCTCCTAATCAGAGACCTTGCTGTTGGACATAGTTTATCATCTTACCCATGACATGGATGTAGTTTATCGTCATACCCAGGACTGGAAAAGCAAGAAGGAAGGACTTATTTATAGCAAATGATTCATGATTGTCAGATAAAGAGACAACCAGAGTTTCAAGCTGCACAATGGGAATGTCAGAATCAAGTGCATGCAGAAATTTAATGATCTGGATTTTGCAGGAATCCGAAGACTCTTAAGGGCAAAATATGTTTTTCAGAAACTAAGCAAAGTATTGAGAAAATATGATTAGAAACAAAGAAAAAAGTGCTGAACTTCTATTTAATATCAAACAAATGCAGAGACAATTTTCCCACAGATGAAAATGTGGCTCTGTAGAGGGATGCAGAGAATACCAAAGACCTAACATATGGACAACGAGAGAGATTTAAGAAAAATAGGAACAGAAACAAAAGAACACTTCTACTTACAATCATAATGACAGAAAATCAAATTCTTTGGATATCTATTGAGGAAAAACTGCCTTGAGACATGAACACTCTCAGGACATATTGAAGGCAAGAGAAGCAGAGGGAAACAGCGAGTAACCTACTTAACGAGTTTGAGTGAATGGATAGTAGATGGACAAAGAAGAACAAAAGTTACTTAGGACAAAGGAAGGGAAACAATAAAAAAGTTTCTTAGGTCAAAAAGAGGGCATGAGAATTTAACACTACAGGACATATTGAAGGCAAGAAGAAGCAGAGGGAAACAGCGAGTAATGGATAGCAAACAAGAAAGGTCAAAAAAGTTACTTAGAGCAACAATAAAGAGGGCATGGAGAATTTAACACTCACAGGACATATTGAAGGCAAGGACATAACCTTGTGAGTGACTGGATAGCAGAACAAGGACAAAGAAGGAGAAAGGGTCAAAAGTTACTTAGAGCAACAATAAAGAGGGGCATGGAGAATTTAACACTCACAGGACATATTGAAGGCAAGAGTTTAACGAGTTTGAGGAATGGATAGCAGAACAAGGACAAAGAAGGGAGGTAAAGGGTCAAAAGTTACTTAGAGCAACAATAAAGAGGGCATGGAGAATTTAACACTAAGGACATATTGAAGGCAAGAGACAGAGGGAAACAGCGAGTAACCTTTAACGAGTTTGAGGAATGGATAGAGAACAAGGACAAAGAAGGGAAACAAAAGTTACTTAGAGCAACAATAAAGAGGGCATGGAGAATTTAACACTCACAGGACATATTGAAAGAGAAGCAGAGGAAACAAGGAGTAACCTGGAGTTTGTGTGAATGGATAGCAGAACAAGGACAAAGAAGGAGGTAAAGGTCAAAAGTTACTTAGAGCAACAATAAAGAGGGCATGGAGAATTTAACACTCACAGGACATATTGAAGGCAAGAGAAGCAGAGGGAAACAGCGAGTAACCTAAAAGAATGGAAGTAGAACAAGGACAAAAAAGGAGGTAAAGGGTCAAAAGTTACTTAGAGCAACAATAAAGAGGGCATGGAGAATTTAACACTGTTATTGAAGGCAAGAGAAGCAGAGGGAAACAGCGAGTAACCTACTTAACATGTTTGAGTGAATGGATAGCAGAACAAGGACAAAGAAGGAAGGTAAAGGGTCAAAAGTTTTACTTAGAGCAACAAGAAAGAGGGCATGGAAATTTAACACTCACAGGACATATTGAGGGCAAGAGAAGCAGAGGAAACAACGAGTAACCCACTTAACGAGTGTGAGTGAATGGATAGCAGAACAAGGACAAAGAAGGGAGGTAAAGGGTCAAAGTTACTTAGAGCAACAATAAAGAGGGCATGGAGAATTTAACACTTGATTGAAGGCAAGAGCAGAGAGGAAACAGCAGTAACCTGCTTAACGAGTGTGAGTGAATGGATAGCAGAACAAGGACAAAGAAGGAGGTAAAGGTCAAAAGTTACTTAGAGCAACAATAAAGAGGGCATGGAGAATTTAACACTCACAGGACATATTGAAGGCAAGAGAAGCAGAGGGAAACAGCGAGTAACCTACTTAACGAGTTTGAGAATGGATAGTAGAACAAGGACAAAGAAGGGAGGTTGTTACTTAGAGCAACAATAAAGAA
>CAHIKZ030003065.1:1447500-1470000 GCA_903632075.3 Acanthosepion pharaonis | reverse complement strand
CAGGGGGAGAAAGAAAGAGCAAAACACAGGGGGGAGAAAAAAAGAGCAAAACACAGGGGGGAGAAAGAAAAGAGCAAAACACAGGGGGGAGAAAGAAAAGAGCAAAACACAGGGGGGAGAAAAAAAAAAGAGCAAAACACAGGGGAGAAAGAAAAGAGCAAAACACAGGGGGGGAGAAAGAAAAGAGCAAAACACAGGGGGAGAAAGAAAAGAGCAAAACAGGGGGGAGAAAGAAAAGAGCAAAACACAGGGGGGAGAAAGAAAAGAGGAAAAGACAAGGGGGGGAGAAAGAAAAGAGGAAAAGACAAGGGGGGGAGAAAGAAAAGAGGAAAAGACAAGGGGGAGAAAGAAAAGAGGAAAAGACAAGGAGGAAAAAGAGAAATAGACAATGGTGGAGGAAGACAAGAGGAAAAGACGGGGGGAAGGAAGGAAAGGACAAGGATGAGGATGAGGAAGAAAAGAGGAAAAGACGAGGAAGGAAAGAGAAAAAGATATTGATGAGGCAGAAATAAGAATAAACAAGAATAAAAATCAATAATTGGAATGCACAAGTAAAAAAAATTCTTAAAAACAAATGAAACTTCCAAAAATAAAGAAAATATTTTGAAAGGAAACCAAGACAAAAAATAAACAATACCAAATAGAAACACAATCCAAGTAAAATATAAAAGAAAAAACTTAATCCATCAAAAGATTCCATTGTCTAAGTATGCAAATAATCCATAAAATTGTTAAATCAAGAAATAGGTTAAAAAAATCATCCATTTGTTGCTTTCCTGAAAGTGGAGCATTTGAAACCAGCCAAGACCACCCACATTTTAAGAGAATATATACAAAATAAAAAAAAGCATTATTGCATGCTTATTACTGCAAATTAAAACTAATTATTTACAATGGCCACTCAAAGGACTAATCATTTTCAAAGACATGTAATAGTTTTAACCCAGACAATCAGATGCAGTCTTAATAAATTCCAATTGGAAACATTTTGCAGAATAAAGTCTAGCATTGTAAGATAGGTAAGGAGTAACGCCCAACACAGACAATGGCCATAGAACAGCTAATTGACAGTTGAGACAATAGTGTCTGTGCATGATAAAAATCTTATGCAATCAAGGATGATGCAATATCTTTCAATGTCAAACAAATTTCATCATACACCATGAAAATAGATTCATATTACTGCACACCACTGCAAATGACCTAATCTGAGAAACAGAAATCGATTACTCCCTGTCACTCCGGTGGGTCTAAAACTGACCATATGGTGAAAGAAAGGAAACTAAAGTGGTTGCTTCAATTAATTTGCACAAGGGTGTAAATGAATTCAGCTAGGCAAAAAAAAATTCTTTAAATTGCCAGAACCTCTTGTTTGTCCCCATGTGTAGTCATACCAATATAACAAATTTAGTCCAATAAAGTCCTGAAGGATGAAACATGCCACAAATAAACTTTTTCATCATACAATTTCCCTAAAATATATATAACAGACTATCATCACTGTCTTGTCCGTATATTGCTTAATATATTGTACAGTAATTGACATCTTTAATAATGGCTTATGTAGCCGAAAGCTTAGATTGGATTAAAAAATATGGATCAATATTGTGATTTTCTTTCTTCATTTAATAATAATGTTATTAAGCTTATCAGACGTTATGAAAAGAATTTATATAAAATAAATAGGCAACACTTGTCTATATTATTTAATGAAACATATATATATATATATATATATATATATATATATATATATATATTATTAGTAACTAAATCAGATCCGGAAAGGGATATATTTGTTCGAAGTAGCAAAGTGGTTTTGGACTACTGTAACAGAGTAGGACAATCTAGCAGGTAACCGTAATGGACTGGTCCTTGTCATAGTGGTAGGCAATAGGCATAGGCAATAGGTGAAGCCAATAGGTGTCCTCCTGTACCTCCACATTAGTCTGTATTTATGGCTGACACCAGCCAATCATATTACTGTGAGGGGGAACTCATGTGTATGCATATTCATTACATCACCCACTAAGATTTTTCTAGTGTCTAGACACCCTTCAGGATTAAAAACAAGACCTGTTAAAAGATGGATGAATCTTCTTGTAGAGTCAAAGACCCACTGGCACAGTAGGGTAGACTGAGCTCTGTAGCTGTGTAAGCAGTCAGTGTAGTGATAACACTGTATCACTGTACAGAGGTCTTCCTGGACTAGTCAACAGCCAGAGTAGAGTGTTTCCATGACAGAATCAATGGGCATATGGAACAAAGTGAGCCTTCAAGTTAGAGGATATGAGTAGTGGCTTGAACTAGAGAGGGGTGGGTTCTGCCACGTCTTCTTGCTCACTATGCATGCATGTATACCTCTGTGGCTCTCAAATGAGATGAGTGGAGGGAATGGTCAGATGTGTTGAGCAGTAACCCTATGACCACACCCAGTTATGGGGTCGGGTTATTATGATGATCGTTGTTTTGATCACAGTAATTCAGCTCAAATTGTTTTGTAACTATAAGTGACATGAATTTTCATCAATGGAAGACAGTTTAAAAGGGCAGAAGTTCAATTCCTGGGACCGATGGTAGTAGGCACCCACCAGTTAGCCGAGAATGTTAGCCTGGGAAGACGCAACCAGTTACTTTCCTGGAGGTTAGCATCAAGAAGGCAGAAAGGGGTCTCCCAGTTGAGAGCAATTTTGTTTTCGAGGCGTTAAAATTAACAAGCCATTCTTTGCCCCAGATAGCAACAGACTGTGGGTCATTTTTGAGATCAGCTACCAATTTGACCTTACTGATCTGATCAGACTAGTTATCGAGACAAGAGTAAATGGTCATGTCATCGGTATAGATACCAAGATGAGAGCCTATGCCATCAGGAAGGTCATTAGTGTAAATTAAGAACAAATTAGAACTAAAAATAAAGTCCTAAGGGACACCTGCTTTAGTTCAACTTTCATTCTGCAATTTGACAAGAATGACTGAATCACTTCAAAAATTTGTTTGAAGATACCACAACCTTTCAATTTGTGATGAACAATGGTATGACAAACCCTGTTGAATGTTTTCAAGATCCCCAAATCTAAAGCTTGATAGACTCCCTTTGGAAATAAATCATTAGCACATCAGAAGTTAACCTAGTAAAAAAAAAAAACATTGCTTTTCTGAAAGAAGGCCCTGTAATGCGAGATGCTTAACCAATTCAGTATAGATTAGAGCCTTAGTAGTTTACTAAAGAGCAATAGAAGACTAATAAGCCAATAGTTGAAAAGGTTAGCTGGTTCGCCAGAGTTCTGGAGATATCATAACGTTTTAACTTGTGATATCATAACGTTTTAACTTGTGATATCATAACGTTTTAACTTGTGATATCATAACGTTTTAACTTGTGATATCATAACGTTTTAACTTGTGATATCATAACGTTTTAACGTTTTAACTTGTGATATCATAACGTTTTAACTTGTGATATCATAACGTTTTAACTTGTGATATCATAACGTTTTAACTTGTGATATCATAACGTTTTAACTTGTGATATCATAACGTTTTAACTTGTGATATCATAACGTTTTAACTTGTGATATCATAACGTTTTAACTTGTGATATCATAACGTTTTAACTTGTGATATCATAACGTTTTAACTTGTGATATCATAACGTTTTTAACTTGTGATATCATAACGTTTTAACAGATATCATAACGTTTTAACTTGTGATATCATAACGTTTTAACTTGTGATATCATAACGTTTTAACTTGTGATATTTAACGTTTTAACTTGTATATCATAACGTTTTAACTTGTGATATCATAACGTTTTAACTTGTGATATCATAACGTTTTAACTTGTGATATCATAACGTTTTAACTTGTGATATCATAACGTTTTAACTTTTATCATAACGTTTTAACTTTGTGATATCATAACGTTTTAACTTGTGATATCATAACGTTTTAACTTGTGATATCATAACGTTTTAACTTGTGATATCATAACGTTTTAACTTGTGATATCATAACGTTTTAACTTGTGATATCATAACGTTTTAACTTGTGATATCATAACGTTTTAACTTGTGATATCATAACGTTTTAACTTGTGATATGCCAAATCTAAAGCTTGATAGAATCTCTTGCCAATAATCATTAATACATCAGATTAATACACCTAGAGAAACTAAAGCCATATGATATGAGAGGCTTAACCAATTCAGTATAGATTAGAGCCCTAGTAGTTTACCAAAAAGTGATAGAAGACTAATAAGCCAATAACTGGAAGGATCGAGAAGAGTGGCCATTCATTTTGAGATTTGATAAGAAAAACTGAATCAGTTCAAAAATTCATCTAGAAATACCATAAACTTTAAACTTGAAAAGAAAAGCAGTGTACCAAACCTTGTCAAATGCTTTGGAGAGATTCATAAGCAACAACATGTTGGATCGAATTTCCTACATTTTTTAGCCGATTTCAACAAAACTTCACAGGACTACATAAAATTACCTTGTGGTGGATCTAACGGGGCCGAAAATGGGAAAAACACAGTTGTTTTTTAATAAAATCATTTTGAAAACACGATTAAGACACATCGTGAGAATGAAAGGGGGACAACTCACCCACGAAAATGTAAACAAAAGAGCATAGCATGATGAAAAAGACGCCGAACTTGACAAAAACAAAATTTTATCGTCTAATGTTCATATTATTATTAAAGAGGAAAGATCAAAGTATTTTGGGGTATTTTTTTTACATTTTTTAATCGTTCCTAGCACGTCTGAAATTTTCGTTAAAAATATTGTTTTTTTTTGGTAAAAAAAAAAAAAAAAAAAAAAAAAAGACAGAATCATTTTCAATCATTTTTTTCGATTTGATAAAAAAAGATTAAAATCTTATTTTGATATCCTTTTAAAAATCAATTATTTTTTCAAAACTGATTTTAATAAAAACAGAAATTATACTGTTTATTTAAAATATTTTGAACCAAGCTTAACTTAGCTTCTGCGCCGAAAAAATGTAATTTGAAAATAAAACAAAGCAGGTCATAACCTTTCGCGTCGCTTGACGAAAGGCACATTCATGACGTTTAGATAACTTACGGGATGAGAATTCTTTCTACGGATGGAAGGAAGTGAAATTATTTAAGTGAACAAATTATTTACCTTGTTACTTTTAAGGAAAACTTTCAGCGCTCTAATTTTTTATTTTTTATTTTTTTTGTACTTAGCTTTCATTTTTACATTTACGATGGTTTATGGAAAATATAAAAAAATTAAAAAATAAGACTGTTAGTGAGATTAAATTTCATAAGAAAAAGGTATCTAATTAATTTAGGTACCTTTCTTATGAAATTTTATCAAAAATGTACATAAAATACTATAATTTTATGTACATTTATTACATTTTACTGTGTTATTTGTATTTCCATTCATTTTATTATTAATTTTGATATTTCATTTATGGAAAAAATGTCATAACTGAGATTAATATAAAAATAAGATCATATAAATTAAAGTTTAGCAGTAGTTAAATTTCATAAGATGATACTGTTACTTGTAGGTACCCTTCTCAGTTGAAATTGAAAACTCAAATTAACTTCTCCATACGTGTTTCGCAAAAGTAAAGGGCTTAACAGCGGAGAACAATGCTGAACTCAAATAATGCAACTAAATTGTATTCTGGTTGGTCTTCTGTACTTGATAATTACTGTCCGACTATAAACACAAAAATTACATTTCTTAATTACCATGGCTAATCTGATTGGTCCAAATTATACAATTTTCAAAGCGCTAGACAATGACAATCTCACACGGACATTTTGAAAGGTTGATGTCGCTTTTAAGTTTTAACTAATGTTAAAATATTTTTTTAAATTCAATTTAAACATTTTTAAAAATCTTTTCAAAATTAAAGAAATAAGAAATAATTGTATTAAAATTCAATTTTCATTGAAAAAATTTTTTGCTTTCAGAAAATATTGTCCATATTCATAAAAAACAAATTAAAACAAATAAAAGCATTTGAAACTAAATAATATATTTGTTTTATTGAGTTTTGTATATTACAATTCACATCTGATTTTCAGGTACGTTGGCCAAAAAAAAATGATTTGCATTCTTCAAAGCCTTGTGCTTTTAACTATTGTAATCACTAAAACCGATGGTCTCAATTTCTAGAGTTTTTCATAAAATTAGTTATGGGGTGTTAATAAATATAAAAAAAATATTTCTGCCATGACTTTAATAAAAAAAAAACATTTATAATAATTTCGATCATCTGTGAATAGTTTCTGAAAGTTTCATTAACATCTGACAATTATTTTTATTTTTGCAAGATTTTCCAAATTAATGTGTGTAAATACAAAAAACGCGCTAAAAATTATCTATGTTATTTACTACCCCTTGTTGCGACAAAGAGAAACAAGGTTTTTTAAATCAAAATTTAGAATATTCTAAAAAAAATTAGTCTATCCTCTTCATAAAAACACAAGCATTTTGACGATAAAATTTTGTTTTCATAAACTTTGGCGTCTTTTTCATCAGACTATGCTCTATGTTTTAGCGATTCCGTGGAGTGACTTAGGTTAAAAAACCCAGGTTGTGTGTGTGTGTTTCTTACATTTTTCAGCCGATAAAACAAACATCCACTTTTTTTTTTTCGGCAGGTAGTATTTCTTATTGACTTGCACACTTTTTTCTTTATTTACATTCAGAATGCTTCAAAAATTCCATTTACAAGACAATTGTTTATAATAAAATTCTATTCACCAATCGATAGACTCATAACGATTGTAAACAATGTTTTTGTTTGAATTTGGGTTTGACCAATTCGTAAAAAAAAAAAAAAAAAACTAATTAAGACATGCGTGTCCGTCAACCTTAAACAATAATCTTTGTCAATTTTATTTTTCAGTCTTTATGATGGTCGATACTTGATCTATCTCTTACTGTTACATCCCCGGGCTCTACTGCTAGTTGTTAATATATCCAAAAACTAAAAGTATTAATAAACAGGAAAGTTTTATTAGAAATAAATAAAAGAGAGATCAACTAGTATGTAATATTGTTCTAACCTAGAAAGGGTTACTAAATGAGGAATAACCAAAACAGAGATCGGAAATGAAATGGTAATGTTTATAACATCAACAAAATACAATACTCGCCAGCGCCGTTAAGTAGGTAAACCACTGCTAATGGTGGACTAAAACAGTATATTACTCCCACTTACAATAGTGTCCAATGTATTTATGAGAATTGGGACATACCCATTGGTGTTCATAGGTATCGTATATAACAAATATCAATCCTTCTATATGATAGATGAAGAGAATACTTGAGGCAAAAATAATAATGTTCTACAGGAGGATGCTGAAAATACCATGAATGGAACATGTGAACAATGAGAAAGTTTAAAGGGAAATGGAAACAAAAAGACATGTATACTTAGAATCCGAAAGAGATAGTTGAAATTTCAAGGCCACATAACGAGAAAAGAAGATTTGGAGAATCTGACACATTGAAGACAAGATGGAAACATCAAGTAACATAAGAGAACTGGAAGTCGTAGAGAGCTATGAAAACGCATGTCCTGAAGGGGCATGATCCCCATTTTTATCTCGAAAAAAAAAAAAAAAAATATATATATCTTAAAATGGAAAAAAATTCTGGCTTTAAATAACCTAAGCTGTATAAAATGAATCAATCGATAAGAAATAAAATAAAAGTAGTCCATATTTAGTTTGTGTGATTATTGTATTTTATAGCTTGAAAGATGCACCCTAATATTAGAAAGAAAAAGTCATTCTCATAAACCAACACATTCACCATACATCCTTCACATACTTGCGCCACGTATTGCTTACATTAATCACTCATCTGACTTTCTTTATAAGGCAATGACATAGCAGTTAAGAGCTACTAAACAGAGCATGTTTAAGCTTGTGGCTCAGCTCCAGGAAGGTTTATAGTCTTGGATTTACTTGTAACAGCTAAGTACTGAGGTTACATCATAAAAGGTTGAATTAAATAGATCGCTAACATTATAGTGTAATGACTCAATATACAAATCCACGCCCCTATCAGTCAAGCAAATTAGGTGACTGCCCAAGCTTACTTGAGCCTGAGTGTTGCCTTACATTCGTCTTGGAAGATACACACACATTTTTCAGGGTATGAAAAAAATTCTAAGCCAGCAAATATGATACTTACTTGAGTATCAACCACTATGATATACTACTTTACAAGACTTCCCTTTATTTTTTTTTCTTTCTTTTAAATGGCTATATCCCATTAGGATGTAAGCAGTCATAGCTCTCCACAGCCTCTTTTCCTTTACCTTTAAATAATGCATTGCTGTGATTGTTTTTTTTGTGAAAGATAATGGAGTGGTTTTCTATTACCTTCTCAACAATTTTTGACTTCTCATTTTTCTTTCTCCTATACTAGTTGCTAGTGAGTCCAGTCTACACTGCTCTTTAACCAGAGCTAATAGGGTGAGAAGAGATAAATTCATACCTTTAATAAAAGACATTTGTAAAAAGCAGTTCATATTCAGTTTGTGAGACTATTTACTTGAGTATTAACCACTACGATATACTACTTTACAACACCTCCTATATATATATATATATATATATAGTAAAAAAAAAAAAAGAACAGTAAGATATGTAATCTGGTGTTCTTATTGATATTTTTATTTTTAAAAATAGTGCTCAATGTAAATTTATAGAGCATAAATATTATAAATTAACAGATTTAAAAATATGGTTTCATCGCTACACACGAATTACCATGTTCCAAAATTCACTTGAAGATGAAACAGAACTAATGCTTTTAATTTAATATAATTGAATTTGAAGTTTGGGTTTCTGTTTTTGAAACATGGTAATTTCTGTGTAGCGATAAAACCATATTTTATATCAGTTCATTATATATATATATATATATATATATATATATATATGCGCGCGCGCACACACACACACACGTCGGTTTTAATAAGAAGTTCATCCAGCCTTTAATATGCCACTCTCCACATCAGCAGAAAAGCTGGTGGGGGAGCTGGTTTAAGTGCCAACCACTCACACAGGCAGCAGATTGTACTGGGTTACATGTTACCAGTAACAGGTCTAAGCTTGACTTGACCCAGTAAATAAGTATTTTTACTTCTTTCAAATGGCTATTTCGCTTTAGTATGTAGGTATGCATGGCTCTCCACAGCGTCTTTTCCTTTATCATTATACTGTGCATTGCCATGACTGTTTATATGAAAGACAAAGGAGTGGTTTTAAATTACCTTCTCTATGGTTTTTGAATTCTTATTTGTCCTTCTCTTGTACTAATTGCTAATCAATGCTGGCAATATTCAATTAGTGAGACTAATTACTTGAATATAAAAGACACAGGATATTACAAGGAAGCGATCGCGGGGATTGAACTCACAACGAGCAAGAAAACAACTGCTTTACTAGCACTTTAATCTATGAAATCGTGTTCTGTGAATAATTGATAATTTGATGGGTGGGCCACAAGTTTAGCCTTATGTGACATTTAACCGTGATGATAAAAATTAAAACATGCCCGATTATAACAGTGTTTCTTTTGTGCTACCATAACATTTTGAGTTAAAAAGAGGAAATCGAGAAATGCTATAAATGCAATAGAAAAATAAAAAATAAAACCACTGTGCTAGCGTATCCTTATTTTTAAGTAAACTAACGTTAAAAGCACAAAGTTGACTTTGTTTTATCCCTTTGCCTTCTTTCAGCTCGAATCATGTTTAACAATGTCAGCCATTGCTGAGAACGATAAACATTGGGTGAGAAAAACATTGAAAACTGAAAATCCCAGAAAAAAAAAATAAAAGGAAAAATGTTTCAGATTATAAAGATAACTAATGAAAAGAAAATCTTGTAAATAGCAGCAAAAGGTTTATACACTGAATAGCCTGACAAAGTGTAATGGGATCTACACACTATAAAGAAAACAAACATATCTAACTTGAAGGCATATAAAATACCTGCTTCCATACATCATACAACTAAAAACTGGTTAACAATATCCTAAGTCTTCTTTTTAAAACTTAAAGGCTATTTTGGGAATCTAGGTCATCCTAAAGGCTATTTTGGGAATCTAGGTCATCCTAAAGGCTATGTGGGGAAGCCGAGGCATCCTAAAGGCTATGGGAAGCCGAGGCATCCTAAAAGGCTATGTGGGGAAGCCGAGGCATCCTAAAGGCTATGTGGGGAAGCCGAGGCATCCTAAAGGCTATGTGGGGAAGCCGAGGCATCCTAAAGGCTATGTGGCGGAAGCCGAGGCATCCTAAAGGCTATGTGGCGGAAGCCGAGGCATCCTAAAGGCTATGTGGGGAAGCCGAGGCATCCTAAAACTGTGGCGGAAGCCGAGGCATCCTAAAGGCTGGTGGGAAGCCGAGGCATCCCTAAAGGCTGTGTGGGGAAGCCGAGGCATCCTAAAGGCTATGTGGGGAAGCCGAGGCATCCTAAAGACGATGTGGGGAAGCCGAGGCATCCTAAAGACTATGTAGGGAAGCCGAGGCATCTTCCATTTTCTCTAAAACTGTCATTGTTCAGGCCATGATATTTCTGTTGTCTCAAATCTCTTCTTTTATAATGTTTTAAAATGCAAATTAAAAGAGAACTTGATCAACAATACTCAAGGACATTCAGAAAAGCTATGACCATTGAAAGATAATTAAATGAGCTTAAAATATATACAGGTGCTCTTTAGGGATTCTAAAGTGAACATAAATTATAAAAGAAGTTATAAAAATTCTATACAAAATAAAAATGAACATTTTGATTCATTCTAATATGGATTTGGAAAAACAAAACAAAATTGTCAGAAAACACTTTATTCAGAGGATAAATCAGTCAAGTAGCGTTATGGCCATATCACATTGAGACACCGGTTCTCATACTTTCACCAAAATTAAGCAACATCAAACATGGTCAGTACTTACATGGGTGACTGCAGATGGTGTAATGGATAATGGCTTGGAATTGGAAAGTGGAGAGCCAAGTTTCAACTTCAGTTGAATTCGTTATATTCACATCTGTGCAAATACCCTTGGGTAAGGTATGAATCCACCTTTTCTCCCTAGCTATGGGTTAATTAGCAAAACTTGTATCAGTAAATTACTATTATTTCTTAAAATTTCTGACAATCTAAAAACATTTCCTGGCTTTAAATAATCTGCAAAAGGTCAATAAGCCATAAAAAACAAATCAATATATTAAAAAATTCGTCAAGAAAGTGGTACCACAATAAAAAAACAAAACAAAAAACAAACATGTAAGCAGTTTGGTTTGCTTTGTTTTACGGTATATCAACCTCAATATGTTATTTAATGCCAACAAAATTTTTATTGCTGGTAATATTTTTTTTTCAAAAAAATGTATTGCGGGTAATAATTTTTTACAAAAATGTATTGCTGTATTTACATGTTTTGACCCCAGTTTGGGGTGTTAACTAATTCCCCATAACTGGGACCCTAACAGGTGCTACCACCACCGGTCAGGGTGGATCTGGGAACACCAGCAATTAAGAAGTGATTCCACGCTTCTCAAAACCTCCTGATCAGGTTTGGTTTGGTCTATTTTTTTTATGGCATATCAACCTCAATGGGTTATTTAATGGTGACAAAATTTTTATCTGGTAATATTTTTCTTTCAAAATTGTATTGCTGGTAATAATTAACTATTTTCCCATAGCTGGGATCCTAACAGGTGCTACTACCCCCTTATCAGAGTGGACCTGGGAACACCAGTAATTAAGAGGTGGTTCCATGCTCCTCAAAACCTTCTGATCAGAGGCCTGGCTGCTGGATGTAGTTTAACATCTTACCAAGGACGCGGATGTAGTTTATCGTCATACCCAGGACGATATGTAAGCACATGAAAAATCTGGGTAAAAGTTGGTACAAAAAGCTGAGACAATTTAATATACTTTTATTAATAACTAGCAGTAGAGCCCGGCGTTCCCTAGGGATGTAACAGTAAGAGATAGATCAAGTATCGACCATCGTAAAAACTGAAAAATAAAATTGACAAAGATTATTGTTTACGGTTGACGGACACGCATGTCTTAATTATTTTTTTTTGTTTTGTTTTTTTTTACGAATTGGTCAAACCCAAACTCAAACAAAAACATTGTTTTCAATCGTTATGAGTCTACCGATTGAATAGAATTTTATTATAAACAATTGTCTTGTAAATGGAATTTTTAAAGCATTCTGAATGTAAAAATAAAGAAAAAAGTGTGCAAGACAATAAGAAACACTACCTGCCAAAACAAAAAGTGTTGTTGAAATCGGTTGAAACATGTAGGAAATCCGATCCCATATATAAACGAACACACACACACAAACAACCTGGGTTTTATAATAAGTATAACTCGATATGAGTTGTCCCCCTTTCATTCTCGTGAGGCCTCTTAATCGTGTTTTCAAATTGATTTCGTGCAAAAACAATTGTGTTTTTCCAATTTTTGGCACTGTCAGAACCATCGCAAGGTAATTTTACGTAGTCTTGTGAAGTTTTGTTGAAATCGGTTGAAAAATCTAGGAAATCCGATCCAATATATAACCGTACAGACACACACACACAATCTGCGTTTTATAGTAAAATTACTGTAAAGTAGCATCAAGGCAGCCTGGCAATGTGAACCTCGGTCTCCATAATTCGAGGATGCTGACCAACTCAAATTAAGCTACCAACAACTGCAACACAAACTCTTACAAATCAACAAACATCAATTACTTTTTGCAATCAAGCTTGTTACTCCACGGAAAATCAAAAGCTTCCTGCTTCAGAAACTCAATTTGAGTTTATATGAACTGAAGTCATTTACAAGAGCAGCAATATGACACTTCAGTCAGGTCTTTTCGTTTATTTCCAACATCTGCTGTAATATATGCATGCCAATCCCGGCCTGCCTTTCTTTGCTACAACTTTTGTTCTTCAATTACTGACAGAATCACACTTCTATGTGTGTTCTTTTATTCCAGTTAATTAAAGCATTAATCAAATTAATCAAAACTCATTTACTTAGAACCATTTACCAAAAGATCATTAAGGGACATGAAAGGTTTCTACTTATACAGCTGGATATAGCAAGAGACTGGGATTGTCTGTAGAAGAATTCCAATCTATTAGGTTCATAAGTGGATAAAATTTCATCAGTAATGCGAAAAAAAAAAAAAAAAGAGAGAAAAAGCTGGTGTGATAATATGATGTCTGGAAAAAAATTCCAATCTCTTAAGTTCATATAGATTTTTTAATCAGTATCACCCCATGCAAGGCAATAAAGCTACTAAGACACAATGGGTTTCAGAGTGTGGAAGAAACATTAATAACGAGCAGAATGACAGCAGATAGTGATTGACATTGCCTTTAAATTTTTGCAGATTAAAGTTGGCTGGAAAGCATGGAGTTCCACAAGTGATAAGTGCGAGAAAAGAAACTGTTAACAAAAAACTTATGGTTACATCTTACCAGCCCAACTGTAAATTGATAATATCTTGATGTCAAAAAAATAAATAAAAATTAAAAAAAATAGAAAATATCTTGCAAAAACTGGTTGATTAATATGAAAGGATTTTGAAAACTTCACAGCTAGGTCCAATTGCCCCAAATTTGAGCCGAATTTGTTTTAGCAGCTTTTCACTATCCTCAATTTGAATACATTGGTGCCCGTCAAGGTGAACGACAAAGATAGCATTTTTGGCTGCTACTGTTGAGCCCATCCAACTCAAGAATGAAAAGGTACTGAAAAGTTATTGGTCTTGGAAAAAAAGGGATTAAAATAAAAATAAAAAAAGGGATTAAAAAAAAAAAAAAAAAAAGGGATTAAAATAGAAATAAAAAAAAAAAGTTCTGAGGTTTGGTCATTAGGTCAAATTTTAAGATGCGGACGAGGCAGAGAACACTGCAGCACTCCCTTGTATATAACACAGGTCTTGAAGGTGAAATGATAAAAAATACCAATAGAGTAGAGAATGGGATCATATAGTAGAAAATAGTTCATCACCCACAAGGACATATAGACACTTCTGAACTATTATGGCTGCCAAGTAAAAATTCGGCAGCTCCAGACCAGATATATTTTTTTAAGCGTTTCACTCCAAGCAAGGCGAGAAGCCACTAGGACGCAAGGGGTTACAGAGGATTTGAGTGAGATCAGATCGGAGTGATAGAAGAAAGAATGAGGAGAAGGGTAGTGGATAGAACAAGGCAAATGGAGAAGTCGATTGACATTACATTTGAATAGCTGGAGATTATAGCTCTCAGGGAAACTGGAATAGGGAAGGGAGTTCCACAGGCGAGAGGTGCGAGACATGAAGCTATTGGAGTAGAAGAGACGGCTACATTTAGGAGTTTCGACAGTGAAGGGGTGAGAGCGGGATGCCAGCCTCGTAGGGCCCTTGAACTCGAAGTCTGCGAACCAGCGAATGCAGCTCCTCGGAGCAATTACCATGAAAGTATTTGTAAAAAAAGACAGAGAGAGGCAACGGCGCGTCTGTGAGAGAGTGACTGTAGACGGGATGCCAGAGCAGGGCCAATTATATTGCATATCCGCCTCTGGAGCCTATCAAGAACCCCGAGGCAAACAGAAGGGGCATCAGACCATATATGGCAGCAATACTCCATGCAAGGGCGAATTGTTGATTTGTAGATCTGGAGGATCGATTCCGGGGAGAAAAATTTCCTGGCGCGGTACAAGGAGCCAACTTTCCTTGCGGTGGACGAAGCAATTGACTCAATGTATTTGTTCCATCTCAGGTCGGCCGTCAACAGTAATACTCCAATTTTCGTCTTATCTGGCTTTTCTGAAGTGTGATCATAGCAGACAGAACCAGGTACTTACTGGAATGCTACAAAGAACCATTTATCCAGTATCTTTGTTGATAGATCATAAATGAGATCCACTTGAGGTCTGGTGAGAGTTTGAGTCCCAATAGATGTTCTAGGAAAGGAGTCGCCTTGAGAGTGTAACCGTTCATCTGTTTGGTGATGGTGGAGTGTTACTCGATATGATTTTGGAGATATTGAATGTTACAAGCCAGTCCTTCCCATATTGAGCTGCCAGGGTTAGGTCCGAGGGTAGATCCGCTGCTAGGTTCTGGTCATCTAAATTTTTGGAGGTCCACCTATAAACTGTTGCAACTTGAAAAATAATGTCAAGTGTGTTGAAGTGAATATGTAAAAATTACACATACAGTTCCATGATAATGGTTTGGATTGTTCATTTCAGCAAAGCCTTTTATGGAAAATTTAGTAGACAGAAACCATTGATGGTTGTGCTAGCATGAAATCACAGGTCATCATGACTGAGGTTTTGAGTGTACTGGCCTTGTTCAAAACTGTTGTTCATGCCAGAAACAGTAACTAAGGTAAGATCAGCATAATTGTAATATAAATCACGGGTGTGTACTCTGTATGTGTTGAACAAATGTGCCTGAGCAGATGTCTGCAACAGGGAATGGCTTGGTGCCTTATCAGATGGGCGAGCACAGAAAATTATTTACTTGTTGCCACCAAAGACTATTGGACCCAGTCTGTCCTGCTAATCAAGCCATAGCTAGGGGGACAAGAGATGGAGTCATCCCTTTCCCAAGGCTAGTTGCACATATGTGAATATAACGAACTCGATTGGAATTTGAACTCAGCCCTCCAATTCCTCAATCTGAGCTACTATCAAGTACATCACCATATATATATATATATATATCACCATATATATATATATATATATATATATATATATATACATACACTCTCTTCTCTCTCACATATAGACATATATAATAGATATGTACACATAAATGTTAATGTTCATCCAACCACATTGTTTACATTCAAAATGAAAACCAACAATTAGCAGCTTGACGTCCGCCCACTACTCGTTGGTGGGAATAAAAACCTATTTTTTTTTCCTGTGCCCAAGACTAGAGTTTTTTTTTGTGGGTAAAACGAAAAAGAAAGAAATAATAATAAATAAATCAAAGAAAAAAAGAAAGAAAAAGAAAAAAAAAAAAAAAAAAAAAAAAAAAGAAAAAGAAAAAAAAAAGAAAAAGAAAGAAGAAAAATAAAGAAAAAGAAAAAAATAGAGAAAAGAAAGAAGAAAAATAGAGAAAAGAAAGAAGAAAAATAGAGAAAAGAAAGAAGAAAAATAGAGAAAAGAAAGAAATAAAACAAAAAGAAAAAAGCGAAAGAAAGGAAAAGAAAGGAAGAGAAAGAAAAAGAAAAGGAAGAGAAAGAAAAAGAAAAGGAAGAGAAAGAAAAAGAAAAGGAAGAGAAAACAAAAGAAAACAAAAAATAACAAAAAAAAGAAAGAATTCTGAATGGGAACAAAACGTTCTTTTTGTTATAAAAGTTTGTTTTTCTTTTTCTTCTTTATTACATAATTTGTGATGTCCTTACTTACTCCAGCTTCATCTACCGACGCCCCCCTCCCCGCCTCCCCAAAATAACAACTGCAGCTCCGGTAAAAATGTGTGTTTGCGGGTACAAAAAATGTTTTCGCTATGACATATGAAAAACATGCATAAATTCTTATATCCAGACAAAATACCAATTGCCATTAATATTATTTTTTTTATTTATATTTATCTTCCTCGCCTTTTTTTTTTTTTTAGTAAATTTAAACAGACAGACCAATGCTCGTTAACGTCTTTCTTGAAAGCATCACCAGAGGGCGCTGATAACATCAGAAGCCACAACATCCCAAACCTTTGATTTGCAGACAACATATATGGTCTAGATGGCAAAAACGAACTTGGTGATCTTGTGAAAAACTTGGATGAAACTTTCTTCAGCTATGGCAGCGAGATTAATGGCGACAACAAAAACAAATTCGTGACAAACAACGAGAAAGAACTTTCATGTAAGATAAAATTCGGTGGTTATGAGATCAAAGTAGGGAACCAATTCAAATAATTTTGATTACCAGCAAAGTCGTCTTCAGAATAGGAAATACTTTCAAGAGCAGCACACCAATGACAGTTGTAGCAACTCTGAGAAGCATCTGGAAAGACGAGAACATCTGCCTGTGTTAAATAAGATTTTAGCAGAGTTATTTTTAGGGTGAACTGTATCTCAACTCCGACTTCCGAGGGTTGACCTTCGTTGTCAGATGTAAGACATAATAAGGAAGTCGATTTTGATTGGCTGATCTAGTGTGAGAATGATAGATGGGGAAAGGTTTTTCTGTTACTTGTTTCTTCCCCATTAAGAGATGTAGACGTGCTCTCTTCCGTGTCTGAAACGGCTCCCCAGTGAGGAGGCGACACCCGATAGATAAAATACATGTCGACATTATTAATAAAAATAGTTAAGTTAAAATTCTCCGAGTTGAAGTCTTTCATTGCCGAACCGAAGTGATTGTCGATGGTCGGCCAAGAGAAAAAGCTGAGATGATTCCCACTCACTTTTTCTACCACTGTGGCATGCCTGTGACAAGATATTATGTCGTAACACCTGGTCATGGGACAAAGCATAGGGAGGAAAGGGTTTATGCCTTGTTCCATGCATGATATCAATTAGGCTACGTACTGCAAAAACTGTTTCTTAAAATCAAGCAATACTTGGTTAGTTCTGTTCAGTTATGCTGCCACCTGCAAAATTTTCTGCATCCATTTGAATTTCCTGCAAATATTTGCAATCACTGCCTTTCGTAGTGGCTTAGGGAAGGGATTTAATTTCACTTTATAGCTTCGGTGGCGAAGTGGCTCGATGCTTCTTGGTCATATCTGGTTAGCAAAAAGAATTTGGCAAGAGGGCTGATGTGGGTGAGGCAGCGAGATTTTGACTGAATTTCTCATAGAAGAAAGAAAGAGAGAAAGAATATATAAAGGGATCATAAGATAAGAGAATTGAAGACTGTGCCATGAGTGAGAAACTAAGTTAAAAGGGAGGAGGAGGAGAGAGCAAAAATAAAGTAAAGAGAGAGGGAAAATAAAGAGAGGAGGAGAAAGAGTAGAAGTAGAGAGAGGAGGACAGGAGAGAATGTAAAGGGAGGAGGATAGGAGAGAAAGCAAAGGAAGGAAGATGAGAGGGAGAAAAACAAAGCGAGATAAGGAGGTGGAGAAGAGAAAGCAAAACAAAAAAGTGATTGAGGAAAACAATGTACACAAAAAAGGAGAGTGAGAAAAAGTAAAACAAGGAATAGGAGGAAAGAGAGAAAAAGTAAAAGAAGAGAGGAAGGAGGAGAGAAAAAGTAAAAGGAGGAGGAGGGGCAAGAAAGCGGAAGAAAACATAGTAAAATAATGAGGGCGAGGAAGGAGAGAGAAAACAAAGTAAAAGGAGGAAGGAGAGAAAACAAAGTAAAAGGAGGAAGGAGAGAGAAAAAGTAAAAGAAGGAAGGAGAGAGAAAACAAAGTAAAAGAAGGAGGAGGAAGGAGAGAGAAAACAAAGTAAAAGAAGGAGGAGGAAGGAGAGAGAAAAAAAAGTAAAAGAAGGAGGAGGAAGGAGAGAGAAAAAGTAAAAGGAGGAGGAGGAAGGAGAGAGAAAACAAAGTAAAAGAAGGAGGAGCAAGGAAAGAGAGAGAAAAATAAAAGGAGGAGGAGGAAGGAAAGAGAGAGAAAAATAAAAGAAGGAGGAGGAAGGAAAGAGAGAGAAAAATAAAAGAAGGAGGAGGAAGGAAAGAGAAAAAATAAAAGAAGGAGGAGGAAGGAAAGAGAGAAAAAAAAAAAGAAGGAGGAGGAAGGAAAGAAAAAAAAATAAAAGGAGGAGGAGGAAGGAAAGAGAGAAAAATAAAAAGAAGGAGGAGGAAGGAAAGAGAAAAAATAAAATAAAAGAAGGAAAGAAAAAAAGGAGGAGAGGAAAAAGAAAAAAAAAAGAAGGAGGAGGAAGGAAAGAAAACAAAATAAAAGAAGGAGGAGGAAGGAAAGAGAGAGAAAAATAAAAGAAGGAGGAGGAAGGAAAGAGAGAGAAAAATAAAAGAAGGAGGAGGAAGGAAAGAGAAAACAAAATAAAAGAAGGAGGAGGAAGGAAAGAGAAAAAAAAATAAAAGAAGGAGGAGGAAGGAAAGAGAAAACAAAATAAAAGAAGGAGGAGGAAGGAAAGAGAGAGAAAAATAAAAGAAGGAGGAGGAAGGAAAGAGAAAACAAAATAAAAGAAGGAGGAGGAAGGAAAGAGAAAACAAAATAAAAGAAGGAGGAGGAAGGAAAGAGAAAACAAAATAAAAGAAGGAGAGGGAGGAAGGAGAGAGAATAAATAAAAGGAGGAAGGGGAAGAAGCGATGTGGAGATGATGAGAAGAAGAAAACAAACAAACGAATGAAGAGGAAAGTAAAGCTTCAAGAACACAAAAAAATCTAGAAAGAAAAAAAAAAGATAATATTCATCATGTTTTCAGTGTCTCCTGATATTTTAAGTTACCAAAAGAAAATTGGGTAGGGGGGATCTATATTGATTTTTATGGTGCCAATGTATCCTACAAACAGTAAATTTCCTGCTCAAAATCTTTGGGAAAAAAGGAGAGGTAAGTTTTCTCCGTCTTGCCTGCAGCTGGATTTTAATAACTATTTGCCTTTTCAATGTTTATATTTGAAAAAAAGTCCTTCGGTAAGTACAGCTTATAAACAGTATCATTAAATGACTATTAACCAAAGGTGGATATATAGGAATGAGGTGCATATTATATACAGAGCAACCTCGGTTCTCGAACGTCTCACATGTCGAACAAATCGGTTTTCGAACAGAAAATTCGATATGAAAATGCTTCAGTTCTCGAACAATATTGCCAAACCGAACGGAATCATTTCTGAGTCGACCGCCGTGTTGTATACATTCGTGTGTTGTGCCGTTCTTTTCTTTTCCAATTTTATTGTCTTGTGACCTTTTTTTCCTACATTGATCCTTATTAGAAAAATAGTTTCGGGTTACGAACAGACTTCAGTAACGAATTAAATTCGTGAACCGAGGTTCAACTGTATATTACTTCAAACGTTAATTTTAGTGGATATTTGTATTTGAGCAGACGCTACGTAGATAACTTATTTTCCGTTGCCGACTGTCGCCATCAACAAAAAAAAAAAAAAAAATGCCTAAGACGCACCGTTTGTTTTAAACAGTATTTGTCTACCGAATTAAGAAAACTTGAATAAACAAAATGTCCCCTTCGACAGGATTCGAACCTACAACCCCTTTGCAGAAAGAACCACAGTCTGATCCATCACGCATTGAAATTTTTTTGTCAGTTTTGTATCGGGATACATCTGAATGCGCGAATATGCTTTAAAGGCAAAATAGAACTTTGCTATGTTTCTGATTTCTAGCGTATTTCTCATGAGGAATGCATTTATATCAGACACATATAGTCGGGTGGAGTGAATGACTGAAAAAGAATTTTTATTTTAATCGTTATCACCCCAAGCAAAGCAGTACAGCCACTAACGCGTAAGGGTGTGAAGGAGTTAAGAACAGAAACATTAGTAATGAGGAGAAAATGAAAAGAGCAATAGATAGAAAAAAAGAAAGAGTAGATAGCGATTGACATTGCATTTAAATTTTTACAGATTAAAGTTGGCTGGAAAACATGGAGCAGGAAGGGACTTCCACAAGCAAAAATTGCAAGAAAAGAAACTGTTAGCATAGAATTTATGGCCACATCTAGCCAGTTCAATTGTAAATTGATGAGATCTCAATGCCAATCTAGTACTACACTTAAATTCATAGTCTAGGTATCATAGTGAAAAGCTCATCTGAACAATTACTATGAAAGTATTTATAAAAAAAAGGCACAGAGAGGCAATCTTACGGCGGTGGGAAACTGACTGAAGCCGAGCTGCCAGATCAGGACCAATAATATTGCTGATTCTTTGGATCCTATCAAGGAGCTTCAGGTGAATAGCAGGGGCACCGGACCATATATGGCAGCAATATTCCAAGCATGGATGAATAGTAAACTTATAGATGTACAAGAACCAACAAATGAATCTTGATTATCTTGGCAAAAGACCATCGTTCTTTGAGCATTCTGAACTGGTGCTACAGAATCACAAAGAAATAATTCTACCAACTAAAAGAAACCACATTGCTTGAAGACTATCAACAGTCGCAACAACTAAAATGGATAGCACTTGTAACTTTAAAAGAAAATAATGACATGATCAAGATGTTGGCGTTCCACACTCAATCAGTTATGTGTCATGCGTGATACACGCTTAGGCGATCATGTATCTTTCGATACATGACTGACAAGGTAGATTTTTCCCGCAGTAGTTTGCCATTTCTTTCTGCGGTAGATCAGTTGCTATCCAAGGCCCGGTCTGTCCTGCTATTTACCCATAGCTGGTGGGGGAAGAAGTTTGTTCATACATTTCCCAAGGGTATTAGCACGTAAGTGAATATAATGGATTCGACTGGAATTCGAACTCTGCTCGCCGATTCCTCAATCCGTGCCGCAATCCATTACTCCACGGTGCCTCATATATATATATATATATATCTCCATTTCACACTACTGTAAATAAAAGGATAGGAATGACCCCCACCCATATCTATACTAGAATAAAATCAATGAATGTTTAGTTTTCCTCCAATAGGCCCCAGTTTTGTTTGTATGAATTCTTGACCACTGACAATCCCTTTAATGCTGATTTTTAAAGACAACTGATTGAGTGCTATGGTCTGTCAAACAAGGAATACCAAGAATTTGGTTGCATAATACAAATATTGTTTCGCGAATTGAACTTCGATTTTGGCAGCTTTATAAACTACTTTCCACAACGAAATCATTTTACATGTAATCATTAGAAAATTTAATTAAATCCTGCCGATGATATTATGAGGTTAGATAAACTTATTATTAAAATTATTTAACTTATTTTATATCATACTTTAGTAAAACCTTCTCTCTCTCACATACACCCACCCACCCTGTACTAAACATTTTTCTATCTTTGATAAATTTCTCACATTTTTAGCTAATTTTTAATATCCAAATTGTTATCCTTGTTTTGCTAAAACGAGATTATTTCGCCTTGATGTGAATTTATTATTATTTCCAATGCAGTCCCGTAGTATAAAGCACTTGCAATGCGTCTATGTAATAAAAACCGTTTACAACTCATTCCGATAGTAAAAATCGTTTACTATAGATTCCGATAGTAAAAATCACTGGCGATGCATTCCTATAGTAAAAATCATTGGCAATGCATTCCTATAGTAAAAATCATTGGCAATGCATTCTCATAGCAATGAAATTCTATATATACTTTTCATATTTACTATGTCTTTATTTGAGTGAATAAAATTTTTTGATATATATGTTTATGATATCTCCTCTGTGATATGACTGGTTAAATAAACAGCTTGTTATATATGAAGAAAAAAAACACATACATTCTGTTTGTTTGGAAAAGCAAAGTCTTATCTTACATTTTGGTGCCAAAAATTCCCCAAAAGACTGTAAAAAAATTTGAAAGGCAACCAGCTGGCGATCACTCGAGAGTTTCATATTCAAGAATAGCATGACATAGCTTTACTTTTA
>CAHIKZ030003065.1:1312500-1440000 GCA_903632075.3 Acanthosepion pharaonis | reverse complement strand
TATGTATGTTTCGTGGCGTTTTCCCACAAGTGGGCAAAACGCAGATTTCTGCGAGAGATCACATTTCTAAATGTGTCCGCTGTAATTTCTAGAGTACGTAATGAAGAAAGAGGGCTTGGAAAATTTGATACTCACAGGACAGATTGGAGGCAAGAGGGACAGAGAAAAACAATGCTTAGTGAGTTTGAGTAAATAGATGGCAGAACAAGGTTTAGAACATAGCAATCATCGCGGAAATGTCCGTTTAGGAGTTACGTGTCTTCTTCGGGTCATGATTTGACTTCCACCATATAAACGTCAAACATTGTATATTTAGACAACAACCTTTCCTTTTTACACATTCTTTTATTGAATAGAATGGATAGGGTACGGCTGTTGTTTTCTGTTATCAAAGTCATGCCAGCTGGGTGTGTGAAGACATATAAACAAACACATATCTGTACACGCATATACACATTACATATACACACGCACATTGCCGGGTGTAACATCAAAATTGTCCAAATCGGGTAACTGAATAATTATCCATCCTACAAAATGTTTAATATCTAAAAAACGACTAAACTAACCGAGTTTCTTTTTTCTAGGTTTTCAGATAAGACGTTTTAGTCCTTTTGACACCAGTTTTCGTTTGAATTACTGAAAAGTCCTTTGATTTCTTCAGCTAAAAAGAGAACAGGGTAAAATTGTTTTGTGTCAGAACCACTGTCTTCTCAACTGAGCAATGGTCAGAGGAAAAAGATCATTCAGGCCTTCAGTAATGGTACCAACATTCGTACTGCGGCTTCCATCTTCAAAGGGCCGTCAAGAGAAAGGCGAGCAAGTTTAAAAAAAGAAAAGAAAATGGAAACACTAGAGAGGACAACTGGATCCGGAAATCACAACAGGAAGAGGGATCATCATTACAACATAGTGCTAAAGAGATCAATTAGAAAAGATCCAACTCAATCCATAAGACATTTGGCACATGAGGGAATAGTTTCAGCGATGACAATCGAAAGAGCAGAGAAACAAAACTTGAAATCGCACGTGAAATATCTGAGGACAAAATGTTAGGTCAGAGAAGGCGAAGATCATCTTTTATAAGTTGGAAAATTATCCTGAATTAATTTTATATATATATATATATATATATATATATATAAGGCAGGGTGTGTGTGTGTGTGTAACGAATGCACAGCAGCCGCAATTTTCGACAGATTTGCTCATGTTCCAAGTTAGCGGGAAGGCCAAGACCGACTTTGCATTTCCCAACTCCCATCGATAGTGGAAATAATCGATTTTTTATGCTTCTACAGCAGTTTTCATGTAGTTTGCGGCCATTTTCTGCTGGCCAGAGTGAGAGCCTATAGCTGGCTGCCACGAATATGCAGGAAGATTCTATTGGCCAGCATGAGAGCCAACAGCTGACAATATTTATTGCTGTGAATAATACAACAAATGTGGCGCAAGGGGGGTGGAGAAAAGGACGGTCATCGCTTGTCTTAATATAAAACTTAGCTAGCCACAAACACTGACCCTATCATACAAAACAATATTCCTATCACAAAAACAACACATTTATCCATACCTTTCTTACTACATCCACCAAAATACCTCTTGGACTCAATGAAAATCCTAAATACTTCCTTTATGTACAAATATTGTCTGTGGGGGGAGGGGTATAAAAACAACAATTTTTAAAAAGATCTCCAATGAGTATATACAATATGACATATAATATATTTACAAGAAACTAAACAAAAAAGGGTTAGTAATAAAACCCCCCACAAACCTTAAATGTGACAGAAATATCAGTTAACCGGACGAAATCGATGCAGGACTATGAAAATAAAGGAAACATTCATTCCTCCCAAGCATTCACACAGGCACACACACATTCATACACAACAACAAATACGAAAAACACACACGCGAAACGAAAGGCGCCCCGCATCCACCAGAGAACTGGCATCACTGACCACGTAAACGAGGGAGGGGATGGGGAGTTAAACTAAAGGAAAAAAAGTGGGGGAGAGAAATAAAAGGGGCCAATGAGCAAATGCAACCTAGCTCAGTTTACTGTAAAGAAGAAAAACTAGAAATCAAAAAACAAGACCTATATTAACCTAATCTCAGGATGGGTTGCCTATGTTCAAACCCAGGAAAACAATATCCTTATGCCTAACCGGCATCAAAATGTCACTCAAGGTCAGCCCCTTTTACTCGGCACATACGCGCAAGATTCACCCACCTTTTTGCCAAATTCTGATGTGGTGAGCCGCCGCCTTTCCGTCCTAATCTTGACTTTAAGCTGATACTTAAAGAACAAGATCGGTTGGGAAGAAGTGAACTTCTCGCCCTCATAGAATTCCTTCTGACGCGTCGTCCAAATCACGACTCTCATAACCCCTAGCAAGCAACAGAACACATAGTGTTCAGCCTTCACCATCTGCGGCACCACATTGCTACAAACAGAACTGGCTTCAAGTACAAAAACTTTCCCTGCAGCATGCGAACCATGAGGCCTTCAACAAACCTGCACAACGGCACTACCGCCCTGCACTGAAAGAAGGCGTGACCAATGGTCTCGACTTCCCCCGTACAGCGACGACAGTTTGGATATTTCTCCAAGCCTGCTGAACAAAGTCTATTGGCGACCCAGAGGGCCCCACGAATCACCAGCCAGCTGAGTGATGTCTCATCATTATTGAGGCATTTCAATCCAGGCGCCCAAGGTCATATCGAGCGAGCTTCATAAGACCGAGCTCGCCGATCAGATCATCTTGAACGCCACCCCCCTAAGTAACAGTTGATACAATGCCTTACGACACAACGCCCGGACGTTGGAGAGGCCATTCGAAGCCCGTAAGAGGAGCTTCAGAGCACGACGACATTCGCGGTAGAAGGAGCACTTGGCTCGGAGTGTACGGCCGGCCTCTTCCTCGCACGAGTGCACACTTCTCAGGGATGAGAAATGTTTACGGGCGTCTTCTTTCCAGAAGGCGCCCTCCTCATCCGATCCGCGACACATTCGGTCTAGAAAGGTGATGCGAAGCATAAGTTGAATCTCAATGCTAGGCATACCCAGACCGCTCTAAGAGATAACATAGGGGCCTTGTCTCTCCACAAGAAAGAGAACAAGATCCGTACTAATAATATTAGTCTGGCATACGGGAGTGGAAGTACAGAGAGTCGGGTAGATGTGTGAAACACATACTTCCGCCCTTCCCTTCAGGGAAACCTCCTTCGAGACCACAGATTAACCGCGATCTCGGCCTTTCCTTGTAGAGCCAACAGCTGACTGACACGAATGTTAACTAGAATGCAAAACAATCGATAGCTGCATTCGTCACAAGTGGGAAAAATTTAAATCTGCATGGCACTTTACTCCAATTGGCTCATTCGCTTGCTTAAACTCAACGTTGATTCTGATTCCGCAGAACTGGGTTGGGTGTGAAAAAGTATTTGCTGTTAACATTTTTTTTTCATTCGGTTTTTCCAGTTACGAATCCTTTTTTTAAAGCTGATCGTTTTGTGTTCATTTTGTTTAGTTCTTTTTCGTAACAGATTTTTAATTTTTAGTATAGAGCTTAGAAAAAAATTCTCAGTGTGAGATAAGCAAGAATTAAGGCATGTAGCAACATCAGCACGGCAAAGGGCACTCCTTTAAAGGCAATGAAGGGCAAAAATATTTTAAGTCAAGTGATAGCGATTGCTGTATGTCGTACGATTTTTGAATCAAGTACGGGCAACGCCGGGCCATGCTGCTAGTATATATTATATATATATTTGAAGAATTCCAGTAATATATCTTTAATCACTTCTAACATACAACACTTCAGAGCTTAATCTAACTATTGGACAATTTTGCTGTTCATATATATGGTTTAAAAAAAAATGATGGAGCGTATTCTTTTTAAAAAGGAACCTTTTTTTCGTCCAATATTTCTTCAGAAAGATTTATTGGAACAACAGGGTGCTGCACAGGAATCGGTTGGCTAAACATTTACGTTTTATAGAAGTGGTTTACACTTAATTTCCTTAAACGACTTTGTGAAGACAGAAGGAGAACGTTCTTCGCTCTCCGTGTCTCATGGGTGTGTCGTGAGTAAAAAATAAATGTTTCTGTTTTACACTCACAAGAGGATTCTTTACATGGATTTGTTGGTTTTACTAATAAATTTATTTTAGTCATGACTCCTTATTTAATCCCCGTCTTCGCCTTTTGCAGTTTCGCCATTTTGATTATTGTTGTTGCAACAAATCTTTCTGAAGAAGTGTTGGATGAAAAAGTTTTTTAAAAGAATTCGCTGTCATTTTTAAAATCATATATACAGTCTATGGCATAAAACATTTATTTAAATAAAAAAAAAACAAAAGAAACTGCCACTCCTGACAAACCCAGTAAAACAAAAAAAATATTGTCCTACCACCTCATTCTATGACATCAACAATTAGAAATAATCTATTTAAACTCAATATAAAATTTGTTACAACTACATGTAAAAGAATATAAGATTTAGCGAATGCAAAACAAAACAATAAGCTAAATCTTGAACGAGGAATTTACTCGATTACCTGTAATAATTGTCACAAAAATACATAGGAGAAAGCTGAATGAAACTAAATAAAGGATTATATGAAGACAAAAGGAACATTTTACCAATAAATAAATAAATAAAAATAAAAAAATACATCAAATGCGTTGGTTAGTTACCATAACATGACTGACGCAATTTTAACATAAAAAATGCTACTCTGATCAAAGGAGAAAACAATTCACTCCGACGAAAATTTCTAGAAAGTGCCTTGAACGCAAGGTAGTCTACAGTAAATTTGCGCCCTGTCTCTTATAATATTTCACCATTCCTGGCAGAAATTCTATTATCACAGTGTGGGATATCTACTAACAAAAGTGATGGAAAAATAGAAAAAGAATCTAAATTAAACTGACTTGTTTGAAAAAAAAAAAAAAAAAAGACAAATTCGCAGCATCCCTCGTTCGTGTGCATGTATAATTGCAGCAACATAACAAATTTATGCTCATTAAGTCCTAAAGGACGAAACGCGTCATAAGAAAACTTTTCGACTGTCATATATTCTTCCATATATATATATATATATATATATATATATATATATATATATATATATATATACACACACACACAACATACAATGTGTGTGAATAAAGACAAAAGGAAAATTTAGACGACGCCTTTCGTCTTATGTGGGACTTTAACAACTCAAATGGAAGGATTTTTATTTTAATACAAGTATTTATGTACAAGATCCTTTTGATTTTATGCATATTGTTCTTAAATACACATTGCCGACATGGAAAACAAAAACCTACACTTAGTTAGAAAATATAAACAATTATTAATATTCGCACATTCCCACGACTTTTCCGCTAACCTGATTAATATTCATGAGCACCACTATACCAAAAAGTTTGAAAAGTCAATAATATTTTTGCTTTTGTATATAAATACTTGTCATCAAAATAAAATCCTTTCATTTGCCTTGATAAAGTTCCCCAGAGGACGAAGTGCTTTGGCTAAGATACGTTTTCCTTTTGTCTTTATTCATATTGTCCTTTTACAGATATACTCCATCTTTATATATATGAGAGAGAGAAATCCAAAATTATGTCATGAGTATAGTCTATTTGAGAATGTCTAGTTTTGACACTAAATACAGTCCACCGTCTGTGCTGAATAAGACTGATGTACTCGGCGTCAGTTGAAAGAGACTATACTCATAAGGTAATTTGGGATTTCTCTGTTGTGTAATTTATACGCTCTGTTATAATAAATACATTGAGCTCTTTTATGTGGATTAGTTTTAATATTTTATATTATTAGGATCGACTTGGATTATATAGCAACGGATTTATTACCTGTACCACACACACATATGTAACAGTTAGAATGGTGTACTGAATTTTTTTTTAAAAATAAAAAGATGCTCACTCGAATCCCAGCCGCGCTCAACACGCGAAGGCTCAGGATAAAAGCTCCTACTTGCGTTCAAAACAACATAGAAAATATATCTCAAAGATGAAGAGAAATTAATAACACCTAAAACTCCTTGAAAATGCCTAAAGAAGTGGCCGAAAGTGCTTGTGACAATGGACAATTTTTGCACCCCCTTACTCCCATCAAGCAGCAAAACGTAAGAAGGATGGAAGAAGCTAAATAAAAAATTAATTAATTTTCTTTTTCTGCCATATTCAACGAAACGCGTTTAAAAGTAATGTTGCTGCCCAAATATACATTAATGTGTGTGTGTGCGTGTGTATATTTAAGGCAGCATGTTTTGATCGAAGCATGTTTGATTGAAAAATCTAGACATATGTCTGTTTTTATTGTAATCTTCTCATATTTATTGGAACAATTTCTTAATGCTGTTAAGGTTGTTAAGGAAGGCGCCGTAGTTTTCGTTATTTTTCCTAAGTACTTTCAATGGAGACAAAAATGAATGTAACTGAGAGTTGTGATTTTTTGTAAAGGCGCATGTAACGCGCTCTGTTAACTCAAAAATTAACGTTATCTAAGAGAGGTAACTTAATTTATATTTGTACTTTTTTTTTTACAGAATTACATTTTAAAACATCGCTCTTATAATTGTACTTTTTTTGAAAAAAATTACAATTTAGGTATTTTAAAATCTTGCACTTATAAACATTTTAAAATATTGTTCTTACATCCATAAGTAGTTCTGTTTAGTGTTGGCATGAATTTTCTATAGATCTTATTAAAGAAAACGATTAAACTCTCCGGTAGGAATTGAACCCGCGTCCCTCAGGGCAGAGGGAGCTACCGTTTAGCCCGGCACGCCTTACCAAACGTTTAAAAAGTGATATACACACACGCAAATTTTATATATAAATCCACGTTATAAAGAAAAACGATCGCGGCTTCTCTTTAAAATATACACTTTTCTCTTGTTGGAATGACTATAATCCTTCCTTTTATTTAGATAGTCATCCACAGACAGACTGTTTCGCTGTATCACAGCTCATCAGTGTGACTAGACATCCAACTGCTTCAAGCCGGGATCGAAACCCGGCTGAGTTGGCATCACTCGGGGATTTTACCCCTGAGCTATCAGCGTCCGGTAGAGAGGGAGGCGGATTTTTAGATATAAGAAGAGATTTGAAATATATATTTCCTCTCGTTGGAACAACTATGATCTCTCCTATATATATATATATATATATATATATATATATATATATGAGAGATCATAGTTGTTCCAACGAGAGGAAAGTGTATATTTTTAAAGAGAAACAACAAACGTTTTTTTTTTACAATGTGGAGATATATATATATATATACGCACACAGCGTATTCATGAGATCTATACAGCCGCACAGATGAGAGAAAGTATTGTGTTAATAGTTTCTTAAAGGGCTATCTCACTGAAAATACAAACAGATTTGTAGACATGAAGAGAGTCATTTTCATCACAAAGGATAATGGCTTCTGCATAAAAAAAGGCAACAATTTTTTTTTTTTTTTTGCGGGGGAGATGTGGGATTTGTTTGTATTACGAGGAGATTAGCAGTTCCACAAGTGTGAAAATGGATGAGTTATCAATTTTGTCGTCAAACATTCACACGCTCTCTCTCTCACATACACACACATATATATATATATATATATATATATATATATATATATATATATTCACATCAGTATTTTTTGTTAAATGCAATCATTACTGTTATATATATATATATGTATGTGTGTGTGTGTGTCCGAATGGAATGAGAACAAAAATATAAATTCCAACGTTCACAGCATTAATTCTAAAGAGGGCTCAATACCATGAGTAAGTATTTATTATAATTTTTTCATATAGACAAAAACAATTTACTCACTACAATGATGCTTTCTTGTTTCGATGCTACTGCATCTCCTCTGGTGAGAACCAAAACTGGTATTAATTTTAACATTACCATACCTAATTGAACTATTGAATATAATAAATATTGTATTTTAAATCAAAATAATTAAATATATTAAAATGATATAATCATACTAGAGACCCCTTTAAGACAGTCCTAAAATATATACAAAATATTTTTTTTAAAAATCCCCCCCCAATTAACCCATTGTTGGATGCATATACCTGTTTTATTTCATTGTATCTTATGAATATACTCTTAACCGGAAGCAATGGAAACACGTCTATACATGACGTCTCATCTCGACAAGTATGAATAATACACACACACACCTAATCTCTAACCTACGTTTTTTCACTTTTCTGTTTTAGCTTAGATAGGTCTTTTGATTCGTCAAATACGTTCATACCCATCGAATTTTGAAATCTTGTTCCCTCTCCTGTTTAAACTCTTCAATATAATACCACTTCGCTTTAAAAAATGAAAAGTAAATCATTTTCTTCAAAAGTTACATAATATCGCTTGATAATGGAACAAAGTTAAGGTTCCGAGACAGAAATTCCCGTGTCACGATGAATAATTAGTAATTATTAAGTTTCATGCCTTCTTTCATTTAAAGATGCTGAAACTACTTAACCCATGCATTAGTGTATGGCGTCCAACATTTTAGAAAAGGAGTCCCATAAAAAAATCTCTTTTCCTCTTTTGATTATTTTCATATAATAAAGATCTAAAACAATTTTAACTTTTTTTTTACAACATACTTTGAATAGGCTCTTTCGATAAAGTCTTTTTTTCCATCCCACAGTGTGTATTTAGTCATGGCCATAGTGTTTTGATATCAGCAAGACTAGGAATCAGACTAACATCAAACAGATTGTATATCAAAATACAGGATAAAGTCACTGAAGCATACTACATTACAAAAAACAAAAAAATGCTATTAACTAACATAAGTAAACTAAACTCAATAACTATTGCAAGAAAAGAGTTGGGGAGATTGGTACAGATTGTGGTTTTGGAAGGTTTATTTTCTTTTTATGATTACAAATTGTCTCTTCCTTGTGAGACAAAGTTTGTATCACATGGTACGTTCGAAGAGAGAGAGAGTAATACAGTTACCTAATTAGTTTTTTGGTGCTTAAATGAGTGAATCAGCCTGTTCCATTTTCTGACGTAAGGGTAGAGAGAACTGACCTTGACTCTTTGCCTGGGTTAACCTTGAAGTCGGTAAGTGGACGAGGGATGTGATGAGTGCATGTAGGATTGTCTTTCGATTTGGTACAGTGTCTTTGATCTTTTATTTTGCTGAGCCGAATATCTGATTTCAGAAACGAAGTTAGTTGATTGACCTGTCTTTAAGAATGCTGGTGTTAATGTTACTGGGTTGTTAAAAAGGGTAACTTAATTATCTCCTTAAGAGATTTTAAAAATATTTGTATTTTATTTATTAAACATAGCCTACTACTACAAAGTATGTCGGCATAATGTGGGTTTATTTTTACTTTCTATTGCCTTTCTTTTCATATCATATTTTTATTCCTTTTATACATTTGGTCCACATAAATAAAATATAATGTGCGTGTATATTTGTAATCACTTTGGCATCGGTTATTGTTTAGCGAGCATGGTCTAGTAGCAAATTTAACATCAAATTACCCAACAAGTGTTGATGTGTCATAAAATGAACAAACGTAAATCTGTTCGAGTGCGTTTAACAGTTCTCTCTGGGGAGATCAATTGTTATCACATATTTAATTTTATTTGGGGTTTAATTATCAGGAAGTATTGAATGGACAAGTAAACGTGAGAAAAGACAGAGAGACAAAAGCGAACAAAATTAAATGGAACAAAAAAAAAAAGGAGCGAAGGAAAAAAGATAAAAAAAGAAAAAGTGAAGAGAAAAGAAAAAGAGAAAAAGAAGAGAAAAAGACAAAAGCGAAAGAAAAAAATTAAAATGGAAAAAGGAAAAAAAAAAAAAAAAAAAAAGAAGAAAAAGGAAAAAAAAGAAAAAAGGAAGAGAGAAAGAAAGGAAAAAAAAGAAAAAAGGAAGAGAAAAAAGGAAAAGGCGAAGAAAAAGGAAAAAAGGAAAAGAAGAGAAAAGGAAAAAAAAAAAGGAAAAAAGAAGAGAAAAAAAAAAAGAAAAAGAGAAAGAGAAAAAAAAAAAAGAAAAGAAGAGAGAAAGGAAAAAAAAAAGAAAAGGAAAAGAAAAAAAAAAAAAGAAAAAAAAAGGAAAAAAAAGAGAAAAGGAAAAAAGGAAAAAGGAAGAGAAAAAAAAAAAAGGAAAAAAGAAGAGAGAAAAAAAAAAAAAGGAAAAAAAAAGAGAGAACGAAAAAAAAAAGAAGGAAAAAAAAGGAAAAGAAAAAAAAAGGAAAAAAAAAGAGAAGAGAAAAGGAAAAAAGGAAGAGAGAAAGGAAAAAAGGAAAAAGGAAGAAGAAAGGAAAAAAAGGAAAAGAAGAGAAAAGGAAAAAGGAAAAAAAGAGAAAAAAAGGAAAAAAGAGAAAAAAAAAGAAAAAAAAAAGAAGAAAAAGGAAAAGAAAAAAAAAAAAGGAAAAGAAAAGGAAAAAAAAGGAAGAAAGAAAAAAAGGAAAAAAGAAAAAAAAAAGGAAAAAGCGAAGAAAGGAAAAAAGAAAAAAAAGAGAAAAGGAAAAAAAAAAAGCGGAAAAAAGGAAAAAGAGAGAAAAAAAGGAAAAGGAAAAGGAAGAAAAAAAAAAAGGAAAAGCGAAGAGAGAAAGGAAAAAAAAAAAAAAGGCGAAGAAAGGAAAAAGGAAAGGAAGAGAAAGGAAAAAAAAGGAAAAAAAAGAAAAAAAAAAGAAAAAAGGAAGAGAAAAGGAAAAAAAAAAAAGAAGAAAAAAGAAAAAAAAAAAGGAAAGGGAAAAAAAAAGGAAAAGGAAAAAGAAAAGAAAAAGGAAGAGAAAAAGGAAAAAGAAAAGAAAAAAAGAGAGAAAGAAAAAAAGGAAAAGGAAAAGAAAAGAAAAAAGAAAAAAGGAAGAGAGAAAGAAAAAGGAAAAGGAAGAGAGAAAAAAAAGGAAAAAAAAGAGAAAAGGAAAAAAGGAAAAAGCGAAGAGAGAAAGGAAAAAGAAAAAAAGAGAAAAGGAAAAAAAAAAAAAGGAAGAAAAAGGAAAAAAGGAAAAGAAGAGAAAAGGAAAAAAAAAAGGGAAAAAGAAAAAAAAAGGAAGAGAGAAAGGAAAAAAGAAAAAAAGAGAAAAAAAAAAGGAAAAAAAGAGAAAAGGAAAAAAGGAAAAGGAAGAGAGAAAGGAAAAAGGAAAAGCGAAGAGAGAAAGGAAAAAGGAAAAAAGGAAGAGAGAAAAGGAAAAAAAGGAAAAAGGAAAAAAAGAGAAAAGAAAAAAGGAAAAAGCGAAGAGAGAAAGGAAAAAAGGAAAAAGCGAAGAGAGAAAGGAAAAAAGGAAAAAGCGAAGAGAGAAAGGAAAAAAGGAAAAAGCGAAGAGAGAAAGGAAAAAAGGAAAAAGCGAAGAGAGAAAGGAAAAAAAAGGAAAAAAAGGAAGAAGAAAGGAAAAAAAAAAGGAAAAAAAGAAAAAGGAAAAAGGAAAAAGCGAAGAGAGAAAGGAAAAAAAAAGGAAGAAAAGGAAAAAGAGAGAAAAAAAAAAAAAGGAAGAAAAAGGAAAAGAAAAGAAGAGAAAAAAAAAAGAAAAAGAAGAGAAAAGGAAAAAAAAAAAGGAAAAAGGAAAAAAGAAAAAGGAAGAGAAAAGGAAAAAAAGGAAAAAGAAGAGAAAGGAAAAAGGAAAAAAGAAGAAAAAGGAAAAAAGGAAAAGGAAAGAGAAAGGAAAAAAAGGAAAAAGAGAGAAAGGAAAAAAGAAAAGAAAAAAAAAAGGAAAAGAGAAAAAGAAAAAAAAAGGAAAAAGCGAAGAGAGAAAAGAAAAAAAAGGAAAAGCGAAGAGAAAAAGAAAAAAGGAAAAAACCGAAGAGAGAAAAAAAAAAAAAGGAAAAAAGGAAGAAAAGGAAAAAAAGAAAAAAAAAGAAAAAAAAGGAAAAAGCGAAGAGAGAGAGAGAGAAAAAGGGAAAAATCGCAAGAAAGAAAAAAGAAAAACGAAAGAAAAGGGAAGAAGGAAATAAAGAAAAAGGTAAAAGCGAAAAAATAAACAAAACGAAAAAGTGAAAAAAAAAAAAAAAAAAAGCGTAAAGAAAAAAAAAAGAAAGTATATGTAAAAAGTAAAGAAAAACAAATGAACGTCTTGTAGTGTTCTACAGTTGCTTGGTCAGGAAATCTGTTTCCCAAAGATCTCTGATCGAGATAAAAACTCACTGCCTTAATTTTTGTAAGAGAAAGCACAAGCAGATTCTGTCAAGAGATTTATTTCGAGTAAGATTAAAACTCAACCCTGGTCGTCCTTTTTAAATAAAACATACTTCAGCATTCTCACTATTTATGGTTACATCTATTTCATATGAAAGTTTATAAAAGGGAGCAAGAAAAACAAAGGACTTTTCTGACATTAAAACACGGCAAGATGTGCTGATAGACACACATACAAGACACACACTCATTCACATTATAACGCAATACTTATGCGGTCAGCGTGGACATAAATCGGCAGATCTTCTTATAATAAGTCTGGCACAGGGACAAACAAGTGCAAGGTTTATGCCGAATGAGACAAGACTGTTAACTATTGCACTACAGGACAGGAAGTAACATTTTTTTCAGATTTTACAAGTGTATTATTTTCGTTGCGGTGTCCTGTAGCAATATACCTCAATAAAAGTATACATATATACATACATACATACATACGAATATGCAAGTATGCTGTTTTTATGTTGTTTCAATGTCGACGTCAGACGTTTCGGTCTAGTAGACCTTCTTCAGGACATAGTTATTAAAACATAATTAAAATTAGACGATATTCAAGTCAACATGAAAAAGACGATAGACATAAGACTAATCAAAACAGAATAACTGAAATTTTTAAGATCAGCGTTCCGTTGTCCTGAATAAGGTCTACTAGACCGAAACGTCTGACGTCGACATTGAAACAACATTAAAACCGCATACTTGCATATTCGGATTTTTGTTTTTCCATATTTTCTTCATACATACATACATACATACATAACATCTGTCTTGAAAGAGACAGCTAAGTTGAATATTTTTAATTACGCAAAAAAATTTCCAGGCACAGACAAAAAACGAAATATTTAAACATAAACTATGCTTTAAAATACAGATTCAATATGGGAGAAGGGGAAAATAGAGAAAGAGATATGTAAATTTAAAATTTTGTTTTTAATTTTTTTTTTAAATTTAAAAATCCATTTAGTGTTGAAACCGTTTGGGCTGATGAGACGAAACCGAAGTATAGGTTTTACGAAATAAAATATTACCATGGATTTATAAAGTCCCTGCTTTCAGAATTATCATTTACTCTGTTCTTACATTGAGCTCACTTTGTAATTATCTATACGGATTACCAAATAATAATAATAATAATATTATTATAATTATTATATATATATATATATATATATATATATATATATAGCACCATCTCATTGAGTAGACGTGCTATAAAAAAACATCTATCAACTCACAATTTACAAGAACTTTTAAAAAAATTCTGGTAGAAAGCACAAAAATTCTATATAAATTACATTACCGGGAACATCTCGCTATTAGAGATGCCCTGCATATTAAGCATCTCTCTCCTACTATCAACCTCACCTTATTTAATAGCGGAAATGGATTATTAATTTATTTTCTTTTTAAATAGAAAGATGCTGACACGAATTCCAGTCCCACCCAACACGCGAAGGCTCAGAATAAACGCTCCTATTCAAAACACAAAAATAAAACAACAGTCAAAATATGTGGAGAAACTAACACCAAAAACAAAACCCCCCTTGAAGTGGTTAAAGAATAGCCGAAAGCGCTTGGGACAAAAATTATGGAAAATTTTTGTACTCCCTTACTACTACAAAACGGAAAACGTAAGGACGCTGGAAAAAAACTCAATAAAAATGAATTAAATCTTCCTTGTCTGCCATATTTAATGAAAGAAGTTTAAAAGAAAGGTTGCTGCACTATATATATATATATATATATATATTATGAAATGGACAAAGTCCGACAATTATTTTAATATATTTTCTATTCATACGTTATTTTTATGCATGCAACTATTTAAGTAAATGCTCTGTTTATAATAAACAGTATTAATTACATTTACCGACCAGAATGTCTGAGAAATTTCGTAGAAAATATGTCGGAAAAAACATATTTTCTACGAAATTCCTCGAACATTAAAGCTGGTTAATGTAATTAATACTGTTTATTATAAACAGAGCATTTACTTAAATAATTGTATCTATAAAAAAAAATAACGTATTAAACAGAAAAATATATTAAAATAATTGTCGGACTTAGTCCATTTCTAATATGTGCTGTCGTTTATGTTAAGATACGCTTCGAGTAGATATGATCGCCCGAGAAAAGAGCGTGGGAAATTTGTTTGTTTAAAAAACAGTAATTTTAAATAATAGTTTCAGACTATTATTTTTTAGTGGCGGTGTATTTTGGCTCAGACCTTCTGAGGCTGACCTTTAAGGCCAGTTGGTAGACAAAATAAGAATATCAAGTTTTGTGATGTCAACGAACACTCGTTGCCCCTTTTGTGATGTCATCGAATACTCGTCACTTTCGTAATGCTCGTTGTAGTAGAGACTTTGTAATCGCAGATACCTCTATAGTACGCCATTGAACAATACTAGTGTTAGACGACTTCGAATATCACTCGCGCTAATAGTAATCTGTATAGTGATCCAAATAGAGAAATAGTATAGTGAATAGAGTAGAGAATAGCGGTCCGTACAGTAATAGAGGACAGAATAGAGTGGTGATCCGTATAGTAATAGAGGATAGACTAGAAATTGCGATCTTTTAAATATCACGCGACTTCCTACTTGTGCGTTTCCCCCATGGTCACGTGATCCACTTAATTCAATAATGTTCAAAATAAAGTGTAGGCAGCGACACTTTATTCCTGTATAACATCGAGTTTGATTGGCTGAGCCGGACGTGGGATAGAAAGCGATTTCAGGAAGTTTTACACGTCGAAGAATCTAGACGTGTTATTTTCATGTATGGAACTTGCTCCCCAATGAGGGTTGATAGAGCGACCCCACCAGCTAGTTAAAAATATTAACGTCGGGCCAAATGACGGTTCCGTGTAGGATACAGCTTCGATTCCTGTCAGAGGACATATATTTTCTACAAAATTTCTCCAACATTTAGGCCGTTAAATGTAATTAATACTGTTAATTATAAACAGGGCATTCACTTAAATAACTGTATCTATAAAAATAACGTATAAACAGAAAATATATTAAAATTATATATATTTATATAGAGGTTTATTTATTGTATACTTATTTAGATAGTTTTCTCTTTCTTTTTATTAATACTTCTCGCACTATTTTTTATAGTCATTCTTATCATTATCCTCATTCTGATCCCCCTATAGTAGCAATTTCTTATCCGGTGTGTCGGGTGCAATAACGCGCACTGAAGGGCAGCCAGGTTCGCTCCAAGTCAACAGAAGAGTAATTTATTAATTATTTTTATATTAAAAAGAAATCGTTATTTTTAGAAAGCTAGAGACGCCAAGTACATCGCTTCCATGTCTAAGTCAAGTCTGTCATTAGATATTTTAAAGTGGGTGTTAAATTCCTTAATCTTTAAGAAGGAGTGGATAAGCCTTTCACTTTTCACAACAAATTCTTCATAAATTCTTTTAAATGAAAACTGTACCACTGATCTTCTTTGAGAATGCACAACCAAAAGTTTATATTTTCAAATTTCATGACTAATTTTTCTTTATTAAAATTTAAAGTGAGCCCCAGAGTTTTAGTTATTCTACAAGTGAGCCCTGAAATTAAAAAAAAAAGGTTGGGAAACACTGTAGTCTAAGAAACCTTAATAAAGAAAATGTGCTATCTGGCAGGGATCGAAACTGTGTTTCTTATCTAAGAGGAATCAGCATTTTCTATTAAGATTTCTCGAATGCACAGGCCGATAGACGTAATACATACTGTTTAAAATAAAATAAAAGCCCGGGCGTCCATTTCAACTACGAGTATCCACTAAATAATAACGTTTGAAGTAATAAAAATGTATTAAAATAAATCCATTAATATTCTCTCTCTCTCTCTCATCAGCATTACCCATTGACTTTTGTAATTGTAGCGGTTGGGGGTCGGGGTGAATGAAGAACCCATACTGAATCTCCTCATCCTCTTGACCTTTTGTAATGGGTGGAGGTAATGCAGAAGCCATATTGAATCTCCTTTACAACGGTCTATCAACGGCAGCCATCAGCAATTCTGGTATAATCATACCTGTCTATTGTTTGACGTTGTCCAATCAGTTTTTGCGTTGGCGTCTTCTACGTCGACATTCAACGGTGCCTTGCATGATGATCTTGCACAGGCTGTCGTGCCTTGTAACATGTCCAAACCACGCCATTTTTTCTCCGTTTGCCAGTGGTAAGAGTGGTCCCTGGTAGCCCACAAAACTCGTTGGTTTTATGTTCCCAATAAAAGGAGTTTTCTCATGATTTGTTATCAAACACTTGGATCTTTCTCTCTGTTTCTGCCAAGAGTGTCCACATTTCACATCCATATAGGAGAATGAATATATATGTATATATCTTGGAAGTCAATTCGTGCTGGAGTAAGACAATCTCTTGCACTCAAATTTCTTAACTTTTCACACATTTTAACTATCATCACTTCGTCGCTGACGACATCTCAAATGGTTTTTAAGACCTGCAAGAGTCCAGCAGTTCTTCCCACACTGCCGACATTCCCGTCTTCCTGCTGAAGCTTACCATTCTTGAATGCTGGCTGTGGAAATGTGCGAGTCCAATGGCAGATTGTACATGTATGTGTTTATTCATACATACATACATCACTATGCAAATTAAACATCATCAATGCAAGCCTAATGTTTATTTATTAAAGAGTTTCTTTGTCATACAAAGTACTTTTTAGCACCCAGCTTTGTGTGTTTATGGTGGAAGTCAACTCTTGACTGAGTAAGACCATCTCTTGCACGCAAACTAACTTTTTACACATTTTAGCAATCATCACTTCGTCGCTGACGACATCTCAAATAGTTTTAAGACCTGCAAGAGTCTTGAAGTTCTTCCCACATTGCTGACATGTCAGTCTTCCTGCTGCGGAAATGTACGAGTCGCTGGCTGATGTGTGTATATATATATATATATATATATATATATATATATATATATCTCCAAAAAAATCTTAAGTTATATGTGCACATTCTGTAGTTCGTGGGTAAAATCAAATTATTGAATTTTAAAAAATTCAAGTTCGAATTCGATTCAGACTTATTTATTTATTTTCGGGAAATGCATCTAAAATTGTGTACAAAAGCTGCAAATGACAACCCATCGGCAAACGTTTGTGAGAAATTTATTGAATTAATGGGACAACATGTTCTGATTTCACTCCAGATACTGTGACAATGCCACGGATAATGTCTGAACTTATGATGGGAAAATCTAGGAGGATAGTCACTAAAAAGGTTGACGGCTAGAAAAAGAAATCAAAAAAGAAGGTTGTAGGAGGGTGATCGAATAGCGTCAGAACCAAATAATTCTTTCTTTGCTTCTTTTCTTTATTTGTAAAATCTATATGACAAAATCAACTTGCATTAAACACACGTAAGCTTTACAGAAAATAAAATTAACAGAAGAATTATACACGAACGCACAGTTTTATTTTTATTTAATTGTTCAAAGTTAAAAGTTCGAACATTTGTTTATAACTTGCTGTCATTATCTGGACAGGACGCACCACACAGCAGCAAAACCAGATATCCGACGTCTGCAGGTGGGGGGGGCAATGCTCGAGTGCTCGAGGTTTGTAGGTGTAGCGATATAGCCACGGATGTTTGTTTGGCAACATCTTATCTAACGACATTTCAGAATGCATGTGCGTGTTTGAATTAGATTATTCTTCTTTTATGTGCCGTATCCCTTCAGGACATAGGAAGATATGAAGGGCCATGATCGCCTGTCTATTGTAGCTCTTAATAAGTACTGTCTTTTTATTTCTCCCAAACCATTTCTACCATCCATTTGCTCAAGCTCATCAAGTATGCTACGAGCTATGTTTTCCAGTTCCAATTTCCTTCAATCTGTCCCGTGGGTTTCAGATTTTCTAAGCCACCCTTCCTCATTACGGGCCCCAGAAATTTTTACTGCCTCTTGATGTTAAGTATATGTTTCATTTTTGTTTCCATTTTCTCCAAAACCTCGTTGTTGCTCACATATTAGATTCATGATATCCTTATCTTTTTGTAGAACCACATTTCTGTTGCTTCAAGTCTCTTCATCTTTGACAACATTGTCCAGCATTCGCTGACATACAAGATGACAGATATCACGTAATTGTTCAGTACTCTTTTTTTTTTCTTTCTAATAAAATATTTCTATCTCTTAAGTTTTGAATTTGTGGTAATGACCGTTAATATAGAGCAGCAATGTTTGGTTTGATATCGCTTGGTCTCCAAAGTCCCTTCATCCACTCATGTACTTCTCCGTTCTCCTTCGGTCAAAGTAGATGCCGCTTAGAAGACCAGGCTTCAAAAAGAAACATCCACTGCCTATAAAACAGAAACAATTGATATCGAGATGAAAGCACACCTTCCTCTTCTACGAGTGTTCATAGTGTCACATACAGGTAAGCGTTCGTTTTTTAAGCTTAAAACTTACAAAGCTGTGACAACACCTGAACTGGTTTTCACATGTGAGTAAGTAATGACGACTTGAAACCAATTATAAATCAATTCTCTGTAAAGAAATAACGCAATCGATTGTGTTAGATTATCACTTGACAATTTATGTCTGTCTGTACGGTGTACAAATGATTATTTATAGGTTTAAATATTCGTAATTTTCAAGTGGATAGCGTAACGATTCGTTGTTAAAATCGCATTCTCGGATGGCCATTGATTTTCCATTCACGGGAATCAGCCTCTAATATAATGTCTCATGTGGCTACAAAATCCAATTTGTAAGCGTCCTGGGTAAGATGATAAACTACACTTGACAGCAAGGCCTTTGATCAGGAGGTATGGAGGATCATGGAACCACCTCTTAATTGATGGTGTTTCCAGCTCCACCCTGACCCGGGATGGTAGCACCTGTCAAAACCCCCAAATGGCGTCAAACCACTATGAAAGTATAAAAACTAGGTGTTAATACAAACAATACATTTTGGAAAAAATATTACCAGCAATACATTTTTGGAGCAAAAAATACTATCAATACATTTTTGAAAAAAAATATTACCAGCAATACATTTTTGGAGCCCAAAATACCATCAATATATTTTTTTTTTTAAATATTACCAGCAATACATTTTTGAAAAAAGAAATATTACTAGTAATACATTTACATTGCAAGGTTTTCACAATAGTCTTTCTTGTTACGTTCACGCCTACGACTTACAAATCATTCCTAAATCAATAGTTTTAATATCTGCGTTATTTTCAACAGCTCTTTTATTATTATTTTATTACTATTATTATTATTATTTTTATTAATACAGCCACTAAGACATAAGGGAGTAAGGGAGGTTGTTATGAAAGAATTATTTATTTTCCCATTTCTATTTCACCCATTATGGGCATTATTACATCCACGATATAATAACACAGTATTCCACGGACGGAATGGAATGGCTGAAAGGAAAAAGTATAACAAACATGCTTTATTCTCAGAGAGATTTTTATACGACTAAAACATACACAAAACTATAAATTCTAACGTTTACGGCATTAATTCAAACGAGGGCTCGATGCCGATAGCAGAGTGATAATTATTTATTATAATTTTATCATATAGACAAAAACAGTTTACTTACTACAAAGATGCAACTTTGTTTCGGTGCATTTCCATTGCACCTCGACTGGTGAGAACTAAAAATGGTTATGAACAATACTGCTTGTAGGCAAGCCGAATGTGAAACGTCACTTCCTTTTTTTCCATTTGTTTGAGAAAAAAATATACATAAAGCAAAAAGGTAACAGAGTGAAACAATGATAGCAGTTTGGTGAAGGATGGGGTCAGGTGTTAAATGATGGCTAGTCTGAAAAGATTCCTTGTCGATAACAACGGTCAAAAGTTTAGGCACAGTATTTCAAAGCGTCCTAAGAGTGAGGGGGGGTGGGGGAGGAAAAGGTGGGAATAGGAGATAGTAATACGATGAAACAGGTAGGAGTGATAAATTCTAACGATCGTTATAGTAGTAATTGGGAATGTTTGGGGGGGTATTTATTTATATATATATATATATAACAAGCTAAAACTGAATTGCATATATTTAGGTTGGAGTTATCACTACTAATTCTGTAATCAATGAAATTTTTTTGGTAAATTAATAAATTTAGAAGTGGTGATTTCTTCCTGGTATGTTGAATATACAAGTTATTCGGGTTTAAAAAACAGTTTTGATTTATAAATTAAAATATATGTATAAAAGTATATAAAAAGTATGGGATATTAATATAACTTTTATAAAAAGCAAAATTGAAAGATCTTTCATATCGTAAAAAATGACCGAGTACCGCAGAGTCTAAGACGAAACAAAAAGGAAGGATCTTACGAATAATATGGAGATGCTCCTGTGTCTGGAGAAGCCATAGGACTCCAGATTCAAACTGGTCGTATTCATCCACTATGTCCCAGGGTAGAACATATTCCACGAACGGTAGACAGCGAGTCTTGGGTTTTCCCAAATACAAGACTGCGAGCTGGAGTTTCTTTCCATATCAAGGAAATATATATTCCAAAAATGAAACGGTACCATGGCCTTGTAAGCTGGGGAGACAGATTAGCCTCTGCCCGAGCCATAGGGGTGGGGGGCGCTAAAGAAAGCAGCCTTACGGTTTGACTGCTGTAAACAAAACTAAATTTGACTACTTCTTTCCTCACTGTATGGAGTAACGTCATTAAGCGGCCGTCACGTGATCTATCTTCACCAAAGGGAGATAATTGCCTTCTGTCTCCGTACAAGGGGTTACTGAGTGTGAAAGAATGAGGGACAGAAAAATAATATTAAGGAGGGGGAACAATAGCAGAAGAGGAATTAAGACACAAAATAACGACTGACGTTGAATTTAAATTTTTTGAAAGTTGACAGGAAAGCAAGAAGCCGGGAGAGAGTTCCTCAAGCGAGAAGTGCGAGAGAAGAAACTTTCAGCATAGAACTTACGGTTACATTTAGCAATTTCAACTGTAAAACGTTGGGACCTAACTGCCAATCTAGTATTAGGCTTAAATTCGTAAAGTCAAGGTACCAAGGAGAGGCGCATGGCGTTAAAAATGTCTCCATATACTAAAGAAATTAACACCGTGCCAATAATTTTAAACAGCTATGTATCGGTGCACACATACGAGAAGTTGCCGGTTCGAATTCCCCCAAAATCTGACCATATGACCAAGCGTCGGATGTTGTGCGGTTGGTCGGACCGAGAACCTATCAGCATAATCTGGTCCAAATATACTCACACATTAAACATACAAGGTACGGTAATGTTAAACCCCACGGGAAACACTTCCTAAATAATTACAGCACATGGCTCGAGGAAACATCTCAGCTTACACCTATAATTAATGGCAATGATAATACACTAAACATCCATGAAACATGAGCAGTGGTTACTGGACGGGAGATTTGAGAACAGGTTGTGGAGAGATAAAACCCAGGCTATTAAACTTCAAGTCCTCGTTTTCGCAATCTCTAATCTAAAAATTCAAGATTAAGTTTTCGCTGACAGCCATTACCTCACCAGATCCCCGCCGAATATGACCCAGATCCAAATTTTAAAATACTAGCTCTAAAAAGCCCAGACAGAAAATATTTATGAAGTTAGCCCTTGACACAAAAAATTATTCGACGATTATTAGGATTAACCGTATTATTTATACTTATGCCAATGTAAAAACAGACTTGGATAGTGGCTCGGATTGATGAATCGGAGAGCCGAGTTCGAATTCCAGTCGAATCCATTACATTCACTTACGTGCTAATACCCTTGGGAAAGGTATGAATCCTCTTCTTCTCTCCCAAGCTATGGCTAAGTAGCAGGACAGACCGGGTTCAATAGCGGCTCGGATTGATGAATCGGAGAGACGAGTTCGAATTCCAGTCGAATCCATTACATTCACTTATGTGCTAATACCCTTGGGAAAGGTATGAAACCTCTTCTCCCCCAGGTAAATAGCAGGACAGACTGGGTTCTATAGCTATATGTCAACTGGTCTACCGTAAAAAGAAATGGCAACCTACTACGGGAAAAATCTGTCTCGTCAGTCATGTATCGAAAGATAGATGATCGTCTGTATCACGCATGGCATATAACTGACTGAGTGACTGGCAATAATATACATAGCAGGTGGCTATAAAAAGGCACTGTTGATTATTTATGGCTAATTTGTTTAAATAATGCACTATCGTTTACGTCACGAGGCAATAATTATAAGTAAAAGTGACCACTAAAATAAGTAACCAGATAATCATTTTAAGTTACCTGAATATCGATGCAATTGCCTTTATTATATCATAATGAGAAGAGACGAAAATAAGCAAACAAAGAGCAGAGACGATGTTAAGATGGTGGTACTGCACACGAGGTGTAGAGGTGAGGGTAAAATGGTGCGACTGCATCTAATTTTCTAATTTTCCTGTAAGCTTTGAAGTAATAAAAATATGATATATGTTATTCTGCTTTCACAATTGAATACATGGTAGATGATACTCAACTTTTGTGCGTATACATAGCTGTGTGGACGCAATAACTGGAGGCGGTGATATGTGTGTTTTATGTTGTAGTTTTATTGAAGTTATGTTTTGGAATACAGTTTGATTTCTTGAAGAAATTGTAAGACATTATATGGATTAATGTAATGAAAGTTATTTCATGCTGTTTAGTTAGTTGGTTGAATTTGTTTAGCGGCGTATCAACACGTCTATGGGTTATTTAATGCCGAAATCTAAATATTTTGAACGCAATTGTATGCCTTCAACTAAATATATTTTGAACGCAATTGTATGCCTTCAACTACAGGTAAAATGTATTGTTGGTCATTTTATTATAAATATGTATTGTTGGTTTGTTGATTTTGTTCAGTGGCGTATCAACACCTCTATGGGTTATTTTATGCCAAAATTTTAATATTTTGAACACAATTTTATGGTTTCAACTAAATATATTTTGAACGCAATTGTATGCCTTCAACTACAGACAAAATGTATTGTTGGTCATTTTGCTATAAATATGTTTGGGTGGTCGATTTTGTTTAGCGGCATATCAATACCTCTATGGGTTATTTAATGCCGAAATCTAAATATTTTGAACAAAATTTTATGGCTTAAACTACAGATAAAATGTACTCGTTGTAATCTTACTATAAATATGTATCGTTGGTAATTTTATATATAAATGTATTGGTCATACTTTTACGATAAAAATGTATTTTTATACTTTCCTGATGATTTGATTTTTTTTAAGGGGGCGAGGTCACTGTTGCCCGTAGCTGGAAGCCTAACAGGTGCAACCACACTGGGTCAGGGTGAATCCGGAAACAACGGAAATTGGTTCCACGCACCTGATAATCTCCAATCGCCCGATCAGCGGCATTGCTACGGGATGTAGTTTATAGCCATACCCTGTACTATACTCGAGGTGTACAGCAGTTAAGGTTGTGGTACTGAACTCTAAGGGTTGAGAGGAGGGTAAGATGGTGGTACTGCACACGAGAGGCAGAGACTAGCTTAATATGGTGTTACTGCACACGATTGGTTGAGGCGAGTTTAAGATGGTGTTACTGCACACGAGGAGTTGAGAGTGAGCTAAGATAGTGGTAATGCACACTGAGAACAGTGCAGAGGATTCGGAAAGAGTTGGATGAGTGTAATGCTGATTACGAAGGTGTTTGGGACGATCACTAGTGATCGTGACGTTATGCCTCTCTTCATCATCTCACAGGGCCTCAGACTTAATAAGGAGGCCTACATCTTAGTGCCTTGAGGAGGTAGAGATGCTTTATGTCAAGAGGGTGGCTGCTGGGAGACACTATGCCTGGCAACAGCACTTGGCACCTTGCCACACTAGCAGGAGAATCCAGTCATGGTTGTCAGACAATTTCTACAACCACATCACCCCTTACATTTGGCCACCTAACCCCCCTAGACTATAACCCCCTCGATTATTATGTGTGAGGCGTAGTTGAGCGAGAGACACAAAGGAACTCCTTGTAACACCAAAGATGAACTGAAAGCAAGGATTATGGTAACATTCACAAACTTAAAACAGGAGACCATCCAAAAGCGTTCCAAGAGATTCCGAAACTGTCTGGAAGCCGTGATTGAAGCCAGTGACGATTTTATTGAATAAATTGACTCGTTAGTATTTCAAGATATTTTTGTGCAATTTTGGTAAGTATATCTGTTAAAATGAGATGTCAGTGTTATTTTCATTTTTGCGTAATTTAGATGACAATTTATCCATCGCACACTGTCTTTTTGTGTGTGCGCGTATATTATGTGTGTGTGGAATTAATGGATTTTTTTGATTTGATATTATTTCTTATTTTTAAATCTTATATTTTGGTGGATACAAGTGTTTGAATAGACGCCCTACTCTCTTTATTAAGACTCTCGAATGCATAGGCCGGTAGATGTAATCCCCCCCCAAAAAAAAAGAACGTATGCTCAGTTACAGCATGAACTAAAATATAACGTTTAAAAAATCAATGCGAAAAATATGTAAGACAAGAGGAAAAGTTTATTTTATGCCAACGCGTTTCGTTTCTTGAGGAAATTTATGAAGGCAAATATCGAAATTTTAATTGGTAACTTGTATTTATACACAAAAGGAACGTGAAGAGAAAATATCGTTAAGTTTTCAAATTTTTAATTACATAACGCCTGTAAGATATTCTGAAAGATTAATATGTTAACAGATATTTACTTGACTCCCACTAAGTCAGGATGTGACACAAGGTCGGTTTAACGTGGGAGACCCGAGTGTTTCCACTAGGGCCACTGGTCCAAAACCGGTCCAAGCTAGACGTAGCCGTGATCGAATCTCAGCCAAAAGGCCGAGAAGCGACCCGAATTAGCGATTTTCTAATCCCGGCTTAGATGTGGCACAAGGCCGAAAGTATGGGGTACCCAGTGAGGATCGAACTCACTACTTAGTCGTAATTGATCTAGCAAGACAAGCTTTCTAACCATTACATCACGTCGAGGTGCTCGATTATGTTAAGAAGGCTACACTATGGAGAACGCTATGTGATGTAAATTTTAATATACGGGCTATTAATATACGCTTACATTACTAATAATAATATTAATATTATTATAAAAAAAGACAAAGCCAACAGTAACACTTATAACTACAAACACGTCGACACTGAGCTCGGAAAACGAAACATCTCTACTGAAAACATCCACACAACACACACAGTGAAACTGAAAAAATAAAATCATCCTTGATAATGGCTAAAAAGTATAGCCGAAAGCGCTCGGAACTATAGAACATTTGGGCAGTTTCTACACACTCTGTGTCCAGAAAAGAAAACACTTGTTCGAACACAGGAAAAATTAAAAAAAAAAAAAGAAAAAAAAAAGCTTAATCGAAGTATCTTGTCTGTCGTTTTTAATGAAACATACAAATATTACTACGCGCACACATACACACAAAAGATAATGCTGAAAAGTTCACAGGGACTGACCAAGAAACCATTCCAGAATAATTCTGATGTTTAGTCAGATTTTAGGAAGTGGATCAAACGAGAATATTTTAAGCTCCCCACCCCGATTGTGTTTCTGTGTAAAAGCTGGAAATAAGGAAAGCCAAAAGACGAGCCAGAGTGGCACCATGAAAATAAGATAAATAAAAACGAAAGGGGGTGGAAATCAAGTAGGGAAAGAGAAAGAATCTTGAAAATCAAAGAGAGAGTGTGTGTGTGTGTCTGTGTGAGTGAGCGAGACGGACGATTTTGTGTGCGATTTGTTGATAGGCAAATTTGCCTCAAATACTTTTTGCATCAAGACAATGCCTGCAACCCACAGATAAGTGTTAAAAGTGAAAAACAAGATCCAAGAGACAAACACAAGATATAGATAAATCATGATATATGATATAACTTGCTAAAGACTTCTCCCTCCCCACCATTTTTTTTTTTTTTTTTTTGTGGATGGAGACAGAAAAAATGAACAACAACAAAGAGACGTTTTTAACATCGATGATAATACGATAAAAAAAACAAGGGCGGGACAGCAACAGAGAGATCGACAATGAAAGTTTTAAAGTTAACAGCATTTATTAATCTTGTTTTTTTAATTCTTTATTTTTTCTTTTCATGGGTAAAAATAATACAAACACTCTCAAAGTAAAATTCTTTGAAGAATTATTTAAATACTTTTTAGAATTTTCCATTGATGTTTATATTGTTTACAAAGCCTTTTAGTTTTTTGCACATTAGTTTTACTGATCGTGTTGTTTATATAACCAAGGGGAGACAACTATTCTTCTCGCTGTCGATGTTAACGACAATGTCATGGGTTTTTTGTCGAATGATTGGCTGTATGCAATAAAACTCTCCCATGAAAAGGTTGAAGACTGTTGGACAGCTATAACACTTGACTAAATACATTATTGATGAAGGTTAACTTGACACAAAATCACGCATTTAGCGAGCTTACTGAAGATCGAACTGGCTACTCATTAATAGTCAAGCAGATCAGACCGCTAACAATTACCCCTCCCCGAAGTGACAGTTACCATTTACTCCATTTACCTTAGTTTGGGCACAAAAGTGAGGATCGAACTCCCTACTTAGTGGTGATAGTCAGCAAAACTAGCTCGCTAGCCATTACCTCGTGCTGAGGAGACACCTGAACTTTATTGACTACTAGCAGTAGAGGACGGCGTTGCCAGGGGATGTAACAGTAAGAGATAGATCAAGTATCGACCATCATAAAGACTGAAAAATAAAATTGACAAAGATTATTGTTTAAGGTTGACGGACACGCATGTCTTAATTAGTTTTTTTTTTTTTTACGAATTGGTCAAACCCAAACAAAAACATTGTTTCAATCGTTATGAGTCTACCGATTGAATAGAATTTTATTATAAACAATTGTCTTGTAAATGGAATTTTTAAAACATTCTGAATGTAAAAATAAAAGAAAAAAGTGTGCAAGACAATAGGAAACACTACCTGCCAAAAAAAAAGTGAAGTTTTGTTGAAATCGGTTGAAAAATGTAGGAAATCCGATCCCATATATCAACGAACACACACACACACCTGGGTTTTATAATAAGTATAACTCGATATGAGTTGTCCCCCTTTCATTCTCGCGATGCCTCTTAATCATGTTTTCAAATTGATTTCGTGCAAAAACAATTGTGTTTTTCCAATTTTTGGCGCTGTCAGAACCACCTCAAGGTAATTTTACGTAGTCCTGTGAAGTTTTGTTGAAATCGGTTGAAAAATGTAGGAAATCCGATCAAATATATAAACGTACAGACACACACACACAGTCAATTACCCATCCCCAAAGTATATCATCTAATTAAAAATTCATTTTTCTCCCGAATAAGATTTTTTACAGAGAGTTCAAATTTTATCGGGAGTGAAAATATTATTTGAACCCCTTTCCATTTTCTATCAGTCTTCCTGTTTTTATCTACTACAGTTTTATGCCAGGAGGTGTAAGGCTCACATTGAATGATAGTCTTCAATATATACAGTTGTCGGGTTGGAAAGTATTATCAAAATATATTTAGTTGAAGCAATAAAATGATGTTCAAAATATTTTCATTTCAGCATTAAATAACCCCTAGAGGTTGATATGCTGCTAAGCAAAATCAACCAACCAACATGAAAGAACTCTTTCATGACATTAATCTATATTATATCCTACAATTTTTAAAGAAATCAAACTGTATTCCAATATATAACTTCAACAAAACTACAACATAAAACACACATATCACCGCCTCTAGTAATTACTTCCATACAAACATGTGTATGCACAAAAGCTGAGTATCATCTACCATGTATTCAATTGTGAAAGCAGAATAACATATTTTGATTACTTCAGAGCTCCCAAGAAAATTAAATTTCAGCATTAAATGACCCACAAGTTGTTGACATGCCGTTAAACAAACAAATGAATCAATCCAGAAAAAAGTATGATTAAGGTTTACCGTTTCTAAAAGCAAAATTATTTACCCGTTTGATGTTCCTTAGTGAAAATTGTCAATGGTTTAAAATGATGAAAAAGTTGTTAACAAATATATATATATATAATAAATATATATATATATATATATATATATCTAGATAACTATACTCGTTTCGAAAAACCCTCGAATTTTTGATTTGCTAATAATCAAATCAATCTCGAGGGAAAAAAGGTTTTAAAAAAAGAAAGAGCTACAAACATGAAAGTCTGTCAAAAAAAAAAAAAAAAAAATCACACAGATACAGGTCTGAAGGCCAAAGAAAAAAAAACCGATACGAGTAAACAACTAACTAACAAAAGAGCTCAATACAACCGTAGAGCAGACCTAGATAAACCTAGTGAGCCAGACAAACCTAGGTAGGTGTGTCTGGCTCACTAGGTATATATATATATATATATATATATATATATATATATATATATATATACACACACACACAGGTCGTATCAAAAAATACTTTTTACAAAATTTGGGGCGGGATCCTGACATCAAAACAAGGGAAATATAAACCTATATCCAAAATGACAATCGTTGTATTTCAACCCAGCAACTCATAACAAATGTTCAAAATATCCTCTGCTTGCTTCTACACACGCATGTACCAGTCGGATCATCGACTGTCTGATTCTTTCAAATGCTCCCATACGGTGTCAAATGGTTTCATAGGCTCTCATGACACGTTGATGAAGCATCTTTGCATTATTAATGCCTGGTGCATAAAGCAATTTGTTTTAGCTGGCCCCACCGATAAAAATCCAAAGGATTGAGGTCTGGGGAATGTGCAGGCCATGGAACTGGTCTTCCCCTAACTATCCATCTTTCATGGTAAATGTCAGCCAGTGCATCACAATGTGACTAAAATATATTAGAGCTCCATCACGCATGAGCCACATGCATCTTTGTATTAGCAAGGATACATCCTCTAGCAGGCCTGGAAGTGTGTTTGAAATAAAGTTCCTCTAGACGTCTCCTGTAAGATGTACTGGGATAACATATGGACCTACCAGACAGTCACCAACGATTCCAGCTTACACATTAATCGTAAACTGATGATGGTGTCTGGCCTGTATTATACCATGGGGATTCCGATCCATCCACAAAAGTTGGTTGTGCAAATTTATTATTCCATCTCTTCCAAATGTTGCCTCATATGTAAACAAGACTGAAGAGATAAACAACGGATCGGCAAAAGGTAAGCGTCTACCTATTTGTGAGAGACGCCGTGAATATTACGCGCGTGCGTACACACGTACGAACGAACATTCACCAAAATACAAACTCTTTACGTTCACTCACAAACAAATGTCTTTGTCCCTTGTAAATTTGTTGTTTAATACATGTGTGTGTGTATATATATATATATATATATATATATATATATATATATATATATATATATATAGAGGTCTTGTTTGTCTTCTTTACATCTTCAGTTAGACTTAAGTCCGGCAATTTTCTTGTAGTTTGGACCTTCTAGCAGGAATAAACAGCACATGTTTCTAACCCAACAACATGCAAACACACAACGGTTCTCTACAGTGGTGAGTGATCAGAAGACGAAAGACCCTGCACATGTTGCAAATGATACGGATACAGGAGCCGCTCTTGAAGTACCCTCTATGTGGTACTATGAGCTGTACGACATGCTAGAGGCACTTGACGCGTGTTGATAACTGGATCGTACCAGACAGCCCGTCGGATGTGTTCTTTGTGGTGAGGCGTATGAACGAATCTCTCTTCCTTGATCCATAGATTGTGGTGCTCCGGATAAATTTTTATTATATTTTTAAAAAAAAAAAAAAAAAAGTGTTATTATTTAGTATAAAGAAACACTGCCACTTTTTTTTTTAAAACAATTTAATGTTTAAAATAACAAATACTTAATAAAAGTGTAATATTGTTTTTTGCATATCTTTTCTTTAAAAGTATGTATATACATAAATCCAGTTTCCAGTTCGCCTTGCGTTTGTGAGAACTATAAACAAATCCCATTTTCAAGTTGGAATTTGGCTCCAGAAAGAAATATTTACGCATGGCCAATAGTATGTTGCATGCTCAAGAGTAAGAAATCCTATGAATATTTTTCGCTATTAAAAAGGCAGAAGGAAAAAAGAAGTTTTTAATATATAGTTTACCAAGAAGTTCTATAAAATTAAATTAAAGAAATTTAACCGCGAAGTAAGGTTTTTGTTAAAGTATATTTCCAGACAAATCAGCTTATTCAAATTTCATTGATTGATTTCAGAAATTGAAGGAAACGTAGAGTTTGTAAATTTCGACAAAAATGCTAACGATAACAATACTAAATACTGTAAGAATTTCAACACGTTTTGCAAAAATTCTAGTAGTACAAAAATTTAAGAAATATTGCATTTAATCATTGTCAAGTGTGTAGACAAGTGAAACAGAAAAAATAAGTTTTTTTTTTATCTTCCTCGTGAAATTATGCGTGTCATTCAGAAAACCAAATGGGCTGCAGTTTGACCAAAACTGTTCTATGATCACAGAAAATTCCCCATGGGTGATGTTTCCCTTGCACCTGCTTATCACAGACTCTGCTTTATTTCTCTATCTTTGAGCATTTTTCGGGCAATTTTCTAATTCAACTCTAACAGAATTTCATCAGTAAAGATCTGTACTTTGCTGTCTCCCGATGCAATCGTAGCGAAAAGCACTATGTGAATCTTCCTAAGCAATGGAAACACAACCAAAAAAATATTAAATTTTGGCTTTCATTTAGAGCCTATCTCCAGTTTACATAAGAACGCATCCAAAGTCACTCGGGGAAGTCACAGTGACCACACACAGGAGCGTCATATCACTAGCAGTCGCCCCTCATTTAGGACAACAGAAGCGAGATAAAAATCTTGCCCTAAACACGTCGACCACAGAAAAAGAAACCTCATAAGTTAGTTACTTTGCACAAATATATATGTATACACTTTCTCTTTCACGCACAGACACACATACATATATCTTCACAGCTACATTACGCACACTCTTACATCCGTACATCCACAGATATTTTATTCTCAAACTTTATTGCAACAGATCTTTTGTGAACTCTCTTCTTTAACCCTTTTAAGAACATATTTTCTCTTTAATTATAGGCAGATTTTTTCCCGCAGTAGGTTGCCATTTCTTTCTGCGGTAGACAAGTTTCCATCGAAAGCTATAGAACCCGGTCTGTCCTGCTATTTACCCATAGGTGGTGGGAAAGGAAGAAGGGGATTCATGCCTTTCTCAAAGGTATTAGCACGTAAGTGAATGTAATAGATTCGACTGGAATTCGAACTCGGCTTTCCGATTCCTCAATCCGAGCCACAATCCATTAATTCACAGTGTCTTCCTCTCTCTCTCTCTCTCTATATATATATATATATAACTCTTATTTTATTTTTAATTTCAATGATATGTACAGTGGACTGTGATAAGTTTATAGCCACCCTTGATTACTGCAATTTTGGCTTGTTTAATAACGTCTCTTCTTTTTTCAGACAATACCGTGTTAGTATCAAGCTACTCTAATCTATGAACAATAGTTGACTTATATCTTGCAATGAAAGTTCGTGGAAGTAAGTAAATTAGAGAATTTCAATGAAGGCAAATAATAGGATGGCATCAGTGTGGCAAGTCAAATAGAGAAATTGCTAGGTTTTCCAGGTTAATCATCAAACGGTTAATAATATTGTCAGGAAATATAATGAAGGAGGCTATTGTCTGGGGAACAACGTTCAGGAAGACCAAGCATCGTGTCTGAGAGAACGAAAAGGGCACTGAATAGGAAAGTCATCAGAAACCGTCGTCAGAGCGTTAAAGATGTCACCAACAGCATGGGAATGTCGCTATATGCGACGAGAAAGACTCTGAAATAGCTGTTGCATTGTTTTATGAGCATTTACACCCAGTCATGGACACCATTGTACACCAACAACGACAGGATATTCTAGCAGCATAATGTGCTGTGTCACCGGACCAGAATTGGTTTCAGGGGAATACTGTAGATTTTCGAAGAATGTGACCACCACATTCGCCCGACATAAGGCCAGTCAAGAATTTATGGGAGGGACCTATTCACAGACAAGATCCTGCACCAACAAATTTTAGAAAAAATGTGAACAAGTCTCAAGACATCATGTTTTAACCTCTCTTCAGACCTTTTGTGAGATCTATTTCACTTCAATTTGCTGCACTTTGTCGAAGTGGAGCTCGACATGATACTAGGCCTGTTATTCTTGCATATACACCCGTCTAACACCCATAACTGTCCTCATCGAGAAGGAATACTTAACTGGCAGAGGTGTTCCCTTTTGGCTAAAATTGAAGTAAACCCTTATCCTTTTGATGGGAAAAGGCACAGAGTCCAACCCTGTGGTAGCAACCTTCTCATTGCACTAAGAGAGATGGGACCAGTAAAAAAATTATTGTTGACAGCGGTCGTTGGGACTGTACAGTTTTTGTCTTTGGTCCATACGCATACTGTAATACGAGAGAAAATGGCTTACCCACTGGCAGAAAACGGATTCAGACGTCTCTTGCGGGTAAAGTATCCCAAAAAGAAAATGGCGGCTTAACGATTTTTTATTTAAGAAACGATAGATCTTGAAGTCGGATCCGTCTCGCGGGACGCTATGCAAATCTGTCCTGTTACGTAAGGTACAAAAGGTGCTTGACAAGGCGGCAGAGCAGTAAGACAGTAAGATAGAGAACAGAAGACACGTGTCATGGATTCGTTGACATACGCTACGCTGTTTGAAGGAAACGGATTAGGGGAACTTTATTCCAAGCAAGAAGAAACTGTGTATGGCTCTCCCACCCACGTAAAAACGACCGTGTGTCACATCCTGCCTTATTGGGGAGGCCGGATAAATATAGCTAAAAAGAAAACTAAATAGTTAAAAGTATAGCTTCATCTACCGCAAGGAAAGTTGGTTCTCTATGTCGCGCCAAAAAGTTTTCTCGCCCGAGTCCAGCCTTCAAATCTATAAATCAACCGTTCGCCCTTGCATGGAATATTGCTGTCATATATGGTCTGAAGCTTCCGCTGTTCGCCTTAAGGTCCTCGACAATTCCAGAGACGGATATGCAATGTGGTTGGCCCTGATATGGCATCTCGTTTACAGTCGCTCTCTCACAGACGTGCCGTCGCCTCCCTCTGTCTTTTCTACAACTACTTTCACGTAACTACTCTGACGAGCTATTTTCGCTATTTCCGAAACTGCATGAATTTAAACGTGCCACTAGGTCGGCGTCTCAGTCCCACCCTTTCACTGTGGAAACGGTTAAATGTAGCCGTCTCTTCTACTCCAATAGCTTCATGTCTCGCACTTCCCGTCTGTGGAATTCCCTTCCTCTTACTTGCTTTTCTGATAACTTTATCCCCAACTATTCAAATGCAATGTCAATCGATATCTCCAGATGTCTTAATCTATTCCCCGTCCTTTCATTCTTCCCTTTTTCACTCCTCTTGTTCCCCCACACTGTATCCCCTTGCGTGCTAATGGCCCTCACGCTTTGTTTGGGGGTGAAAAGTTTAAAATAAAAGGTATGCTTGTTACCGATATACAGCTTAAACAACATAATACTCCAATCAATTTCGAAGCATATTGTACCTTGAACACCTGCCTGGTGCAGCGCAAAATTTCATTAAAGTTCTTGATCTAAGACCGTTTTTCTGTTTTTCGATATTTTTAAAAAGGAAATTCAGTATTTGTTTTCGATACACATTCTTATATCAATCCGCGTATATAAATGGTGTAGCATACCTACGGACGATAATGGGTATGTTCCCATTCACATAAATACAGTAGTAAATACTGTATGTTGGTTTACAGTTGGAGATTCGTCTCCAGCTGTGCTGGTCAAACTCTCTGCCTCCGGGCAGAGAGGATACCCAGACGAGGCTATGTCGAAGAGCAGACTCTTGCCTCGGAAAACAGCTGACCCCGTTTTATACGAGGTCTACGGGGAATTTTTGGCTGGGGCTATGAGCTCGGATACCCCACATTCAATTCGGCCTTGTGCCACATCTGACCGCGTGGGGCGCTTGCTAGATATCCTGCAGTTGAAGATTCATTGTGGAATTCAATTGACTCACTTCTAGCAGTTGACTACTTCTACGCACCGCTGGCGAATCTTATGTGTGTTGTTCGTGTCTTAAGTATTATTGTTCATTACCAACTTTCGTGTGATTATTCTATACTTATACTTGACATCAGAAAGAAGCAGTTGAATTTTCTGGGGTACGTAATGAGGAAGGAGGGCTTGGAAAATCTGATACTCATAGGACAGACTGAGGGAAAGCGGTATAGAGGAAAGCAGCATGTAACATACTTGATGGGCTTAAGCTGATGGATGGCAGAACAGGCTTTGGGAGAAATAACAAAGAGGAAAAACTTATTAAGAGCTACAAGGAACATGTGGAGAGCCATGATCGCTTACGTCCTTAGGGGACACGGCACTTAAAAGAAGTAAAACCAACTATACTTAGTGCTTCCTTACCTCTTAATTGCTGGTGTTCCCAGGTCCACCCTGACCCGGAGTGCTAGCACTTGTTAGGGTCCCAAATATGGGCAATAGTTAACCCCCAAACTGGTGTCAAAACATTATGAAAGTGTAAAAATAGATTTTAATGCAACAATAACTTTGTTAAGAAAAAATATTACCAGCAATACATTTTTGAAAAAAAAATATTACCAGCAATAAAAACATTAAATAACTCATTGAAGTTGATATGCCGTAAAGCCAACCAAACCAAACCAGACCAGGCCAAACTGAAAGCATTACCAACAGACAGGAAATGATTATATATATATATATATATATATATATATATATATATAAAAGACAAAAATATGTATGACCAGTGGTGGGACTCAGCGGGTTCGCACAGGTTTGCGCGAACCTGTTCTTGGAATTTTATGAGCCCAGCGAACCCGTTGCTAGCTGGATCCTGAACAAACCAACTGCTAATTCCAGATTATGTACGAATTGTAGCCATATAATCGGTTGGATATTCAAATTAGGTGATGGAATAAATGTTAATACATATTACAAGAACTGTTGACCTTGCTAGAGGTAGATACTTGGAATATTCAAGAAATAGTTATTCCCTGGAAAGCTGCGGAAGAAAAGCCGAATGGCTTCAGTAAAAGTTTGCAACAGAACACTGCCATTAATGATTTTCGTGACTATGTGGGAAATGTCCTGAAAAACTTGTAATTCCTCAAAGTGTACAAAAAAAACCGAAAACTTATCAATATGATTGCTGCCATTTCTTCCGAGGTTTTTCAAGAAGCAGCCTTGCAGTGGAAAATCCAGCAAACTTGATGACAATGGATCTCCCTTTAGATTTATGGGATGCCACTCCTTTCGCTAAAACATGACATAGAAAAAAATCAGTGCTGACGAGATGACAACAGAGTGAGACGGGAGAAGTTGAAGACTAAGATGGCAGTCAAGTGGCTATTTGGAAATGTTTAAAATGAAAGATCATGAATAAAAGATTTAAAGCATTTCTTTTAATTATTTTTCCTTTGAAAATGATAACGTGCAATATAATTAATTATAATTAATTCTGGTATTTTTGACTAAGCACAAGAAAAATTTGCTTTATTTTTTAATTATATCTATATAGTAAAGTATAGACTATGGAAAAATAAGGGAACCCTTTGCTATTGAGAAATGTTGTTGAGAGAATACATTCTTAACGTTTTCGATTCCTACGATTGTGTATGGTATTAATATTGTTAATACTGAATATTAAGAGGATAATGATAACGACAGACAGGACTATTATACATATAAGATAGATATATGTATGACAGAAATGCATTGCTTATTTGTCTATTTAACCCTAGAACACTAACCATCAATTAAAGTTACACCACTACTAACCATGAGTATATCATACCCGATTTTTGAGTGTGTAAATTCCTCTCTTGAGGGATATATACATTCAGATACTTACCTGGCACAGGGCTCGTCCCTGGGCTGGTGGTATCACGGCTAGGACTAGCTTGGACCGGCTCCGGCCTGGACCAGCTAGGAACAAGCCAAGACCAGCTAGGAACAAGCCAAGACCAGCTATGACTAGCTTAGACCAGTGGCCCGAGTGAAAACACTCGGGTCCCCACGTTAAAAACCGACCTTGTGTCACAACCTGACTCAGTGGGTGGTCAAGTAAATACACTTACCGGCCACAGGGCTCCACCCCCGTGCTGGTGGTATCACGGCTACGACTAGTTTGGACCACCTATGACAAGCCAAGACCAGCTAAGACCAGCGGCCCGAGTGAAAAGACTCGGGTCTCCACGTTAAAAACTGACCTTGTGTCACAACCTGACTCGTTGGTGGGGAGGGGGTCAAGTAAATCTCATATCATACTCGATTTTGAAAATATCAAAAAAAAAAAAAAAAATTAAATATAAATCTTTATTTGAAATATTTTACAAGCAGGCACTTCAAATTTTGTACTTTGAGTTAACATTAATAGGAACTGAAAAACATTTAGGTAAGAAAATCAGGTACTGAAAATTGTAATTAAAAATAGGAAAAATTGCGCTGGGTACTATATACACAGTGTTCTAGGGTTAAAATATGAATTACAAATAAGGGAAAACATATTCTAATAGTAATGCATTCCTCGAGTAAGTAACAATTTCAGCAAGTGCCTTTTAAAAAGTAATAATGCTTTTTCTGTTATACATTTTTAATCTGAATTTGTACGTGATTTTTTTTTCTTCTCTTGTTCAAGCAATTATTCTACACATCTTCTGGCAATGGACTTACATATCAGCTTCCGTCTTGTGATTTATTTTTTCTTGTTCTTTCTTTCGGTAATCTAATACAATCTGCCCGAACTATTCTACCCCTCCCCCTTTTCTCTAACGAAACATTTCTAAGGAAGTTAATAGTGAGGCAAACACACAATTCCACCCACCAAAGGAAAAAAAAAGAAAAATGTATTTCCTTATTTCTGTCTTAAAGAGTTTACGACCAAATTAGACACTTCAGTTTTCAAAAAAAAAAAAAAAAAAAAAAATTACTTGACATCATAGGCATCTTGAAGCAGTAAAAAAAAAAAAAAAAAGAAAGAAAAAAGTTTAAAGTTTTTTTCACTAAACACCGAAAGACATTTTAAAACTTTTTTTTTCCCGATTTTTTTTCCACTTCATATGGTTTGGCAAATGTTTTGCAACTCGAGATTTGTTCCGTTAATTTCCTGAATTCTTACTCAACCAGAATTAAAGCAAATTCTTGGAATTGTGTCATACAATTCCAAGAGAACTATTTGGCCTGCACTAAAGTCTCAGTGTTTATGCATTTCAAGAAATAAGTGTTGCGTTAGGACAAGTTACCCATTTATTTATTTGCCAAGAATCTTTGTCGCGAGGACAGTTTAAATTTAATTTTCTGATTTTCAGTTTGAATCTATATTCTGACATAGCAAACCAAGTGGAGATTTTTCTTCTAAAGTTCATCCAAGGCCCGGGAGCCACTTAAGTTAGAGGATTTCTGTTAAAAATTCTTATAAGGAATAATCTATTTACAATGTTCGGACTGTTGTCTTCATCTTTATTGTCACATTAACGGCGTTTCGGCCGTTGAACGCTCCGGCTTTCTTTAGGTGATATACGTTGGAATTGTAATTTGAGCTCTGACAAAGAAGTTGTTACCGAGACATTAGGTTTGTAAGTCCCCCAAAAATTAATTCACTCAAGGACACATGGCACAGGGGGTAAAAAGCGTTGGTTGAAGTAACACAAAAGAAACTTGACCCAAAGAGTTGTGAGTTCAATACCTGGTCACCGCAGAGACAATATAAACGATCTATCTCTGCTCATATATATTATATATATTATATATATATATATATATATTATATATATATATATATATATACAAAGGCCCAGTGGATTGGATGAAAACGTCGGTTGATTAGTTGGCTGGTCCGTTCAAAAGTGACCTGACCCAAAGAGTTGTGAGTTCAATACCTGGCCACAAAGACTTGGAGATTTGAGTTAATAAAGATAATTAACTGTAACTGAGATATCGAGAAAAGGCACGGCACGTGGAACTAGAACAATCCATCTAAAAGCGTTAGGTTTTAAACATCGTGAATATGACAATAAAAATGAGAACAACACTCTGAACAGCGTAAAAAGTTACAATATCCCATCTCAGAAATATAGGTAAATGGTGAATGAGCTATGCAATATATATGAAAGAGGTCGTAGGAAGTGAAAATTATGAGGATAAGGAGGATAGTTAACTGGTCTATCATTAAGGGACTTCTTTGAATCTACTTGTATATATTTTATTAATTGAGACGTTATTTTTGGTGGACACCCGTGTTTGAGTAGACGTCTCGTTTTTTTCATTTGGTTTTTAAACAGAGTTTATTACGTCTACCGGCCTGCACACGAGGAAACCTAATAAAGAAAATGTGCTCCCCGGCAAGGTTCGAATCTCCTACAAACGGAGCGTCTACTCAAACACGGGTAGCAACTAAAACTAACGTTTGAAGTAATAAAAATGTCGAAACCATGAGACTACTTTTAAAACTCTACAATACCCTATTTCATATTCAATGTGAAACAAAAGGTTCATAAAATATTTTAATATAGAAAAGAGCCCCACCCCACCTGAAAAATACAGCGAATCAAAAAATATATTGTTCTACCCGCTAACTCCATCACAACTACAAGTGAAAAGCGTTTATCTAAACTCAACGTAAAAATTTGTTACAACTAAAACAGTAAAATACTTAATACAAAACAAAACAACAAGCCAAAACTTGAAGCAGGAATTTACTCTATCACTTGCAAAGATTGCTAGAAAGAATATATTGGAGAAACCTCAAGTTTAAATAAAAGATTATATGAACACGAAAAAGATATTTGAAAAAAACAAGACATTAAACGCATTAGATGCTCACCGTAACGAGACGGACTACAATTTTGACATAAAAACATAATTCACCAAAGACGAAAATGTTTAGAAAGTGCTTTAATCGCTAGTTCATCCACAGTAAATTTGCGGTCAGGTTTTTACAACGTTTCACTATTCTTGGTAGATCTTCTGTTATCACAATGTGGGGATATTTAATTACAAAGATGATGGAAACAAAAAGAGATGAAATTGGCTATATTTTATTCTGAAAATACATAGAGGAAAACATGTATTTCCACTTTACCACCCATAAAATTGAATTGTTGAAAGTGAACCCCAAAAGAGAAGAGGTATCTTAAACAGGGGGGGAGTTGTGTAAAAAAACGGCCGACCTTTTCTTCGTTAATTGTTGAACCTCGACTCGTCAATTTATTTTGGGTAGGTCGTCTGCTCCTACTCAGAGTGAATGGAGCAACAGTAGTTGTAAAGTGTCTCGCAAGGCGTAGCGTTGAGCCGTACGCATTGTCGTACAGAACAACGGTATTTGCTATTATTGTATTATTAATACATGTCCCTCCTATGATTAAAAGTTTTCTTCACTAATCTCTTTGTCCAGTGTTTTCCTTGCAGTATTATTAAGAGTAACGACGAACTCATACTAGTATCATAACACAGTCTACAATAGTTACATGAAGAGGAGTAATATATTAAAAACTACATTCAAACTATTTCCACTTCCATCTTCAATAAGAAAAAGAAAGGTTTGTCAAAAATTCCAAATGAGAAAAGCGCGCTTACTTCAGAAACCCAACGAGTCCAAAAATATATTGTCCTACTTAATAACTTTATCAGAATTACAATTGAAAAGAATTCAAATAAACTCAACAGAAAATTAGTCTAAAACAATAAGAATATTAAATGTAACAAAACTGACTACAATTTTGATATAAAAAATGCTATTCCAATTAAAAGAGAAGATAATTCACCAAAGACGAAAAGGTTTAAAAAGTGCTTTAATCGCCTGTTCACCGACAGTAAATTTGCGTCTGGGATTTTTTTTTCAACGTTTCACCATTCTTGGCAGATCTTCTGTTATTACAATTTGGGATATTTAATAACAAAGATGAGAGAAAGAAAAAGAATCTAATTGAAATTGGCTAGATTATAAACACAAAACACATTTTAAAATATTTCTAAATTGAAAATTCCCAGCATCTCTCGTTCATGCGCGTGTGTAGTCGCATCAACGTAAACCCATTTATTCCGATGAAGATCTAAGGGACGAAACGCGCGACACGAAAACTTTTTCCACTTCGTCATACATCTTACCTCAAAAACTGTTCTCGATACATAAAATTTATATATCGTTATCCCATATAAGTAAAAGGTGTGTCACTTAGCTAATTGATGTTGCCTTCAGCATCCCGACTCCAGAGTTTCGTAGACTGCCATGCCACTTCAGTAGTAGGCGACCATAGCTCTCTACAGATTATTCTTTAGTATTTTTTTTAATTGCCGTGTATTCTTGAAAAAAATATCAAAGTGTTTCCATGCTGCCGCCTCCAGTTATGAGGCTAGTATTATCCTCCTAAATTACGACAGTTTATTCGGCTATTTAACCCTACCGAGAATACAGAGCAAATAGATCCTTGAAAAGAAAAGACTGAAAAACAAACTTCGCCTGCATTTCCAAAGCAAAGTGTTGCTGGATTAACAATTGTTGAAGAGATGTATTGTGTTAATAGTCTGTATAGTAATATTGATAGAATTATGAACGCATTGGACCTTCCTCAAACCAGAGAGTAAAAACGAATATACAAACAATTACGTAAATTTAACAACGTATTTTACTGCCTAAGCAAACTAAATAGGAAAAATACAAAATATGGTAAAAGAAACTGACCGCCTTTTATGTACGTAAAACTTTCATATGAAAAATTGAGAAAGACTTACATTTAAGAAGAGTTCTTTATTCGTTTATTTGATAGAATTATGAGATATGCCTGTGTGTAGTTAAGTAAGCTTAGGAGATTTGTATACTGTGCACTTCTTGTGTATTGTTTAATGTGGCATGAGGTTCGCTAGGGACTGACAAGTCTCGCAGAAGGTAACGAGACACGTCCTATCTCTAAAGCATCCTGTGGCTACAAGAGAGAAGGAAGAAAAAAAGACTACTGCTTTTAGCAACGCATCCAGCGGTCATTAGCAAAAGATCCTTTGCAGAAATTGGGTAATTCCCACAGAAGTTTAGGTCTCCTATAGGCTAATTTTATCCCCAATACACATTAGTAGGCTATTATTTTATCTAGCCCAACTCCGTAATATTTACTAAAATGATAGCCATTATTATTATTATTATTACAGGAATAATCGTAAATTACCGGCGACGTTGGGCGGGACCAGCTGAGCCATTAATTCTCAATATTTCTTCACATCCCCATTATTAATCAGCTGGAAAGTAAAGAAAGATTTCTTTTCATGTATATGTATATTTTTTTTATATTTTTTTTTCATGTATATGTATATTTTTTCTTGTATATGTTCGATTGAAATGCTCGTTCTTTTTAGTGCCAATAAATACCATAGATTTTTCTGAACAAACAAGAATTACGTTGCAAAAGCACTTGTCGGAGTTAACTCCTCCTTCAGTCCGTTAACCCTTTCACCAGAGGTCTCTCTTCCCTGGCTATAAATAGCCGCTGACTCTTGGCCTCTATCTCTTTTTCCTTCAGGCCTGTGCACCGCAACCTTGAGGTAAATTTCTTTTTTTCTTTCAGGATTTCAGCTATCAACCTCGAAATGTAGGCGCTAACAAGGAATAGCGTGGAAACACGCTAAGCACAATATTCACACACGCATGCACATACAGAAAATTCACACACACTTCGTCCTTTGTACTGTTTCCATGTATTGTAACTTGTTATTAATATATATTTGTATATACATATATTATCGGTCTTGTGTTTTGTTTGCTTTCTTTCCTTCTTCTTTGGACTTAATCAAAGTCCAACCTTTTTATGTAGTTGGGGTCGGCGGGCAGGAGTATCTGAACCTTACATGCGTTTCTTCTACGTCTGACTTCTATCAACAACATAACAGCCATGAACCCTCAACACACTCTTTACATACACACACACACGAAAATGTAAATTTGCGCGTGTGACATTTTTTCAGAGTATGCAGATACTCCACTGATCCCACGCTGGATCCACAGATTACATTCTGAGTTGACAAGTATTATTTTGATCCAAAGCAAAAATACTGACTCATATGTAAAATAATCCCACACACATTTTTTACTCTGCTAGTAAATAAACATGTTAATTCTATTAGAAATTATTTTCTGATTGAATAATTTTCAGAAATATGTGATTCAGAACAATGGTTATAAAATGACTAGGCATCTTTAAAAAAAAAAAATTAAGGGTACACCTGTGTAGGGATACAAAAGGCGATTAGGTCGAGATGAATTAAGTGGATCATTTGACGGTCGCTTAGTGACGTCACTTCGTAGAGTGTGAATAATCAAGAGTGTGAGACTCACCTTCGCAAGTAGGCTTCCCTCTCTTGAATAAAGTCACGGGGTTGATATTGTGCTGGATATTTAATTAGTTACAACCCTGTTCATTTTTGTCTGCCAACTGGACGCTAGGTGCGAACCTACTTGCGAAGATGAATTTCACACTCTTGATTGTTCAGAGTGAAGACAATGATCAATCCTACAGTCAGCTTCCAGTAGTTTTTTTTTAAAAAGCAACTGCTCGGTTTAAGACACAGGACAGATTGTAGGCAAGGGAGACAGGGAAAGCAGCGAATAACTCATCCAAAGATTCGTGTAAATGGTTGGCAGATCCGAGATTAAGAGGGATAGCAAAAAGTAAAACGACAGGATGTTGTGGAGAGCCATGATCATCCATGTCCTGAAAGGATATATTACAATTATAGAGAATTCAATCCTCATCAGTACCACACATTTGTACCATTAAGCTTTAAGTCAAAATATTACGGTAGCAGGTTCAATTCTTGCTCAGTACCCCATACTGAGGCTTTTTGCCATTCTTCTTCTTTTTCTATGTGCCGTGTCTTTTCAGATCGTGGACGGTCATGGCCCTCTACAACTTCCCGACCTTTGTCGCTTTTAGTAAATTTTGTCTTTCTTTGCACAAGCTCATAAGTTATTCACCGCTTTCTTCTCTTGCTTTCTCTATGTCCTGTGAGTATTAAATTCTCCAATCCCTCCTTCCTCATTATGTGCCCGAGAAATTTCAACTGTCTCTTTCTGATTCTAGGTATAAATGACCCTTTTTATTCCTTTTCCCTAAAATTAAATTTCGTAAATAAAATACTTTGTATGAAAGACTGGCTGCGGAACTAGTCTTGCAGACGATGGCACCTGTCAAGAGTTTCGTTTTCATTGGGTACCCTGCGTTTGTAGCCGTTTTAAAAGCATTAATAATGTTGATTATGATTACGATGATGACTGTAAGCACTTCTGGTGCCACTAGGAAATGCTGGAATCAAGATGGATCTAGCGGTGTAGTTTATATAAATAAAGCTATTGAGTTTAAAACGTCTCGTGTCGTTTCGACTTTTCAACGACCAGTCTCATATATCATCTCACTTCTGACACCATGTATCAATGGGCTTAGGTTGGAAAGATATATACACGAGACTGGCTGCTGAAAAATCGAAGCTACACAAAGACGACACAAGACGCGGCAAACTCAACAACTTATTTATTTAAACTGCCCTGCGGGATCCGTCTTGATCCCAGCATTCCCTAGTGAAACTGGGAGTACTTACAATCATTACCATAATCTATATTATTGATGTTGCAATAACATTTATCTCTCTTAGACTGTAACCAAAACAAACTTTCATTTTTAATTATTTATTTTGTAATTTTAAAAAACATTATAAATAGATTAATAAAAAATACGTCAGGAAAGGGGATGATATAACAATTTCAATAATGTTGATTACAGTTATTATGATGAATGTAAGTACTTCCGGTCCTACTAGGGAATGCTGGGATCAAGATGGATTCAGCGGGACAGTTTAAATAAATAAATTATTGAATTTGCCGCGTCTTTTGTCGTCGTCTGTGTAGCTTCGACTTTTCAGCGGACAGTTTTATACAATTTATCTTTCCACCTCAATCCTAGTAGCCTTGTGCCATACAAAATTAAGTTCAGGAAATACCAAAAGGTAATACTCAGATTTTCTTACTTTCTACGATTCTCTTATTTTTACTTCTATTAATAATTAATAAAAGATATGAATCCATCTGTTCTCCCTCTATCTATGGGTTGATTAGCAGGACAGACTTTGTCCTATAGACTTGGTTGGCAACCAGTCTACCGCAGAAAGAAATAGCAACCAACTGCGGGAAAATCACTGCCTAGTCCATTATGAACTGAAAGAGACATGATCGCCGAACCGTGTACCACGTATGATACTTAACTGTCTCTCTCTCTCTCATATATATATATATATATATATATATATATATATATATATATATATATACCGTATTGCAACAAAGGGAAATAATAGTGTGTCGCGGCACAGCGGTCGAAATCATTGGTCTAAATAAAGCCACGGACAGATTTCGAGCATCGTACACAGTATTTTGGTCATTTCTTTGCTCTAAAATCAGGTAAGTTCTTTTTTTTATCAATTTCACCCCACGCAAGGCGGTAAGTCTACTAAGACACAAGGGGTTACCCAGTGTCGAAGAATTAGAAAACAGAAACATTACTAAGGAGCAAGAACAAAAGAAGAGCAATCAGACATTAGAAAGCGATTGACGTTGAATTAAAATTTTTGAAGATTAAAGTTGGCTGGAAAGCATGGAGCCGGATGGGAGTTCCACAAGCGAGAAGTGCAAGAAAAATTGTTAGCATAGAACTTACGGTTCCATCTAAACAATTCAACCGTAATATGTCGAGAAAATGCTCCCAATCCCCAAAACGAATAGAGACTGGTCAGTTTAAGAAAATAAAAATATCACTTACCTTTACATGCGAAATATATTGTCATTTTTCCGCGACGTATAGCCGTCTGATAACATGGCAGGTAAATTTAATAATAAAAGAGAGAGAGAGATTTCCTTTCTTTTTATGCAACTTCGGGAATCACGTGATAATGCTATCACGTGACCACTATAACTATAAAGGGTTAGTACAGAAAATAAAAAGCTTTTTGTTTAGTAAGCATTTCAACAAAAGTTAAGTACGCTGCTCCTTTTCCACCTGACCAACAGTTAATTTCTCCACACATTCCAGAGAAACTGAAGCAAAAAAAATGAATAGAAACAAATATGTAGGGATCTACATTACCTTACTGAGGGGCGCAAACTTACTCAAGGAGGAGACTAGGCCTTGAATAGGAACACGTCCACAACCCTCAGTCTGTTCTGAAATGGGACCCGATAACGGTCTTGGGGCCTTTCCCTGAGGCTTTGCAGGTTTTCCGCGTACCATAAGGACCTAAATTTCTCCAGGTACTGGTTCCGCACCTACATAGTTGTGAGGATACCCTCCCGGTTGGTTGGCGTGGAGAGAGCAAAACTCCCATCATTCAGATTCAACAGAAGCTCAGGATACTTATTAGGCATCAAAAACACGTTAAGTGTTACCGCCTCCAGCTCCCTCTCTGCAGATTCCCGATAAGTGAGGAGGCGGTTTTGCTGACAGCCCTTAGGGTGAAGTAATCTATTTCATCTGGGTCAACCACCTTGTGGGGGACAGGTTTGGCTCGTTTGGATGCTTCTTTCCCAGACACCTCCAACCCAGGGAGAGAAAAGTAGAATAGGGCAGAAGTTGATTCGACAGGGGCCAAACTTCTGCTGGCAATCGTGGCACAACACCAACCTCTTGAACAGTCGCCCCCAGGAAGGTCTTTGCATTGTCACTATAGATGACAGCTGGAATACCATACAAGTTGGTGAAACGTACCAAAGCCTGAAGAAAGGGCAGCACACCCATGTCCAGCATCACATGAATATGTATCGCTCTGACACAGAGACAAGTGAAAATGAACAAATACATCATCATCTCCCTACTACCCTCTCTAATCCAAAAGGTGTCCGGTGAAGTCAACTCTAGTATGTTCAGAAGAAACATCCAGTTCCACACGTGAAGTGGGTAAATTGTCCGCTTAGGGAGGCAGGGCTTTTCTGACATTGTCCAATGTACAAGAACAAAAGACAGTCTTTACTGCCTGTCTTCTCTTGGACACCTAGAATCCACGACGGCTCAGTTCAGCCAGGGTTGACCCAAGTCATGAAATGGTAATCCATTATGATGGGCTTGGTTATGAGGTGACGTTTAATCAAAAGGATGGGGTGTTTAATCTCCATATTGAACTGAAGAGACCAATCTATTCTGACAACCGACCTGATTAAGCCCTCCCTGTCAATGAACAGGTCAGTGTCCCATACACACCTAGGGACAGTCCTACCCGAAGGATCCAGCAAGAATTCTAATTCCTCGGATTACGACTGTTATTGCATAATCTTCATAATTCAGCCCTTCATTGTAAACCTTCAACCACCATAATCTATCGACGAATGAAGTTACCCTCAAGAGCTTCGCGAAAGAATAAAAGCTCTCGAGGGGCAAAAGACTGATGCGAATTCCTCTTCTTAAATGATTGCAGCATTAAATGAAGAATGGGCGATCCGTGGCCCGACGAGGAGTCCCACGACTCAACTAATCCACACCATGGCACCAGAACTGAATGTAGGCTGTGAACTTTTTCAACGTCATACCCATGGTGATCACGTCAGCAGGGTTCTCCATGGTCAGCACATACCGGGATAAGTGGGTGATGCCAAACAAGGACTCCATCTCGGTGCTAATCTGCAAGACATCCTTCTGTCTGTTTCTCCCAAAGAGGTTCTTACTAACAATGGCCCGAGAGAAAATCCAAGATAGGACCACCTGAGAATCTGCGGCTACATGTATTATGGTTGGTATGAACTCCCACAGCCCTTCAAGACAGTTGGCAAGTATTTCAGAGTATATTGCCAAAAGTTCCAAGATGGGAAAAGTTTTTCTTTTCAAGTATGCCACCTCAACCTTGGCAAAAATCAGGCAAGATTGGCGGTTCTCCGTCACAGAGAGCGAACCCATATTCCTCCGGCGATGCATCACATTAAAAGAACAGGTCGCCACTCTTATCGTTACTGAAAATGGTGCCCAATCCAGAGAGGCCAGATGAAAGGCTCTTCCACCGAGAGAAAAACTCTCGTGGAACCTGCTCATCCCATCATTAGTCTTTCTCCCATAGCTCACTTAACAAAATCCGACCTCGCAATGAGACAGTCAAGACTAGAGACGAGGGTTCAAAGAGTCTTGCTGCTTCAGTAAGAATGTCTCTTTGTAGGAGCATTAGGGTCGCATTCAGTGGGAACGATACGTAGCGTGTCAGAGAGGTGACTGTGTCAATATACCAGCATCTTCACCCAATCTGATCCATGATTGCTCAGGGTTTCATTCTATCCCGGATCTCTACACAGAGCTGCAAGAATGCAGCTCGACCTAACCCCGTTGCAATCGTTTCCTGGAGAGGGCATACCAAATTGCACAGTTCATTTGGACGATCACCGTTCATCACCAGATTATCTACATAAAACTGATTCTCCATCACGTGTTTGGAAAGATCGGGAGGGGGGGGGACTGATCCGCATGGTACCGGAGAATACAATTTAATATGAAGGGACTACAGGTGAAAACAAAAATGATTGTGTTGTATCTGAAACAACACAAGCGACCTCTGTTGTTCAGGAAAAAGCAGAACCTAATCTTGTCGGCTTCCACTTACAAATGGGTCATTAGGAAGGCTTTCCTGATATCTGCCAACAAGACGTGGTCATTTGCTCGAAATGGGAGTATTAAATCTAACGTGTCACTTGTATGGTTCACTAACCCCAGCCTCATTAAGGGAAGGAGGGGTCACTAGTCTTGAGGTTGCAGTTGAGTACCGGTCAAATTTTAGTGGTGGAGGTAGGACCTGACTTCAAGACAGGCCCGTTCAGAATCCAAATATGTTCTTTAAACCGCTGAGGAGGAACGAGAATCTCCTTTATTATTCTGCCACATTCCTATTGATAGAACCCCCCCCCCAAATAATCCTGATGAAGCAGATTACGTTCCAGTCTCCGTACCACATGGTCTAATAGGCATAAGGCCTCATAACGGTTGGAAGGGGACACAAAATATCTTGTTAGAATTCTAAGTTAATTTTGTATAACACTTATTATCGTTGAGGGAAATGGATCGTCGCAAAATATCAACCATCTGTTCGTTATATTTGGACTCTTGTTCTCTTTTTCTGATCCCCAGCGACTCCAAAATGAACAATTTTTCCAACCTACTTTTTTTTACGACACCGTCTGGGCAGAAATCACTTAGAGGTTCCTCATATGTGCTCCTAGACTCCAGCACAAAACACAAGTGCGAAAGTTTAAGCGTGACGGTTGATTCAAACACAGAATCAAACGCGAGACACTCATAGACATCATCCTGAGAGTACCTTGGCGAGTGAAATTTTCCCACTTTTTCAAATGAAACAAGCCCCTAAAAATGCCCACCCTTGCAGACAAGGCACCAGTTGAAGCGGGAAGAGAAGGTGATGAATTAAGTAAAGTCCAATTATTCCATTAATTGGAATAAAATTGGTGCCTCTGCCAAACCAGCCAGTAAGGGGGCATTAGATGCGCAGGAATTCGTCCAACAGAGTCCAGTTCCTTGATTGCTACTGACGAATCTATGTTTTTATCCACCAACACTGGGAATTAAAGAGGACAATCAAACCAGACATCAGTTTCCAGGACTATCGCCTTCAAACCTTTGTCGCAGTCTCCAAGGAGTGTACTGTACTGATGCGGCATTCACCCTGGGCGGATTGAGCCGGCTTCTTCCTGTTATGAGAAGAAGATTCTTGGGATAAATTACAGAAGTAGGGTACCAAGGCCTACTCGGATAACGTTCTTGCTTGCCGCGGGGTTCCCACAGACGCAGACACAGGAACGACCAGAAGCCGCCGGTTGCCGATGCAGACGCTCCTTGGATTTTCACCAGAGCCCTTGTTAGCCGGCGTGTGTGTCAGACCTGTCCGCCTTGGGTGGCCCTACCAGGAACGAAGTTCCGGGCGGCATAGCTCTGACACTACCGTTTACACACACACCCCCCACCGACTGAGGTAAGGGTTGGACTTTGGGGGCTTACAGTACCAGGTGTTCCCAAGCGGTCCCCCATCTAAGTAGTGACCTGGCTCTACGATGCTTAACTTCGATGATCGAACGAGAACCGGTGTTTTCAGCGTGATTTGACCGTAAGCTCAATTTCAGTTTATCTACACTCCAAGGATTGTAGATAAACTGAAATCGCAATCAAGCCCAACGGACACTAAGCTGTCGACAGACTTCAAGAACTCACTGGACAGGTTCACACGCTACCAATGTCCAATAAACAATTGACAGAGGCTTTCACCATTCCTACCAAACGTTACACATAAAGCAAGGGGGGCAGGTTAGTAGAACTCTCAAAATTAGTGCTGCATGCAGAATTAACATGAAAGGAAGAATTCTTCCGAGTAGCCAATTTCTCTATGCCAGTCTAGGTACTCTGGTGAAGATCTCGTCCGAACAGTTGCTATTTATAGAAAAGGCACAGGGAGGCAACTTTACGGCGTTGGGAAAATGAGTGAACCCGAGACGTCAGACCAGTACCTATAATATTGCCGATTTCTAGATATATAGCAGGAGCACCAGATCATATGTGGCAGCAATATTCTTAGCGTGGCCGAATGGTAGATTTATAGATATGAAAGAGAGATTTAGGAGAGAAAATGTGTCTTGTACGACACACTGAAAGAAATTTCTTACCAGCTGACCTATACATGAAAATAGGTTATTTCCCCTGGAATTTATCTGCTTTTCTAAAACGACGTCTAATACTCCAAAGAATTGCGGTATTTAATATTCCTGGCTCAGTAAAATCTTCCTGAACATGTTCCTCCCATTTACCTTGGGCCAATTTTATTTAATAGTCGAGTCTTGTTTAATATATCAACACAGAATATGGCTGACAAAATACCAATTTTATTTAATAGTAGAGTCTTATTTAATACTGATCAATTATTGGTTACCTAGTGGATTTAAGCGATGTTTTGTGAATTTAGTAACATCATAATTTTGTGTTCAATCCTGGGACCAAGTAGTGAGGAAACGAGGCGGGAAATAACTGAACAGTACTAAATAAGAATTTGATGGGATATCTCTAGACATGGACAGTGGAACGAGGCAGCAAAATAAAAGGATTGGTTTGAAATTCACTGATGGTTAACCAGATCGACAAGAACCTGATGAAGACTGAAGGGAACAACAGCTGAAACGTCGTCATAATAACAAAGATGAAGACATTAGACCGCATGCAAATAATGACTTCATTTTTCGCTTTCTCTCTCTCTTTTTTCACCGTTTCTTTTTTTCACGATTTTTCATGAAACCTAGAAACGAAGTCATTTTTCAGGGCAGGTTTTATATTTGTTTTACATTTAATATGGTCGACAGATGGAGTCTTAATGTAATTGACACAAATTCTGAAAAAATTAATTTACCAAGTTACCAGCTGACTGTCCTCATAGTGCCCTTATACTTGAAAATAATTCTAATTTGGTTTATTTGGTTGCCCACATGACTAAGTTTATCTAATACTTAGTTTTTTTTTCTTTTCTTTAAATCGACGATTACACCCTTCCAATACCAAATAATGGAATTACGGTATTTAAAGGGGAAGAGGAGAGAAAGAGGAGAGGGAGAAGAGGAGAGAAAGAGGAGAGGGAGAAAGAGAAAGAAAAAGGAGAGGGAGAAAGAGAAAGAAAAAGGAGAGGGAGAAAGAGAAAGAAAAAGGAGAGGGAGAAAGAGAAAGAAAAAGGAGAGGGAGAAAGAGAAAGAAAAAGGAGAGGGAGAAAGAGAAAGAAAAAGGAGAGGAGAAAGAGAAAGAAAAAGGAGAGGAGAAAGAGAAAGAAAAAGGAGAGGGAGAAAGAGAAAGAAAAAGGAGAGAGGGAAAGAGAAAGAAAAAGGAGAGAGGGAAAGAGAAAGAAAAAGGAGAGAGGGAAAGAAAAGAAAAGGAGAGAGGGAAGGAAAGAGAGGGGGGAGGGAAAGAGAGGGGAAGGGAAAGAGAGGGGAAGGAAAGAGAGGGGAAGGAAAGAGGGGGGGGGAAAGAGAGGGGGAAAGAAAGAGGGAAAGGAGGGGAAAGAAAGAAGGAAAGGGAGGCAGATATAAGTGTTTAACATTTCAGTGAAATGGAAAAAGTTGTCAATTTCAAATCTTTTCATTTGTACCCCCTTACTCCTTAAAATAACAACCAGCATTCATATTTATGATTGTTATTACAATATTTTGTTAAAATTGTTTAATGATGTGGTAGAGGAATTTCTACAGATATTTCATTGTCGTAGAATTCATCATGAGCTTATTCAATCATTAACTTAAGAATTATTCATTAAAAAAAAGAAAACCAAGAAATTTCCACATGTATTTCTTGTTAGTAATATTATCATTAGCTATTTATACATATAATATGTAGACTTTTTCCAATTATCTCACCCAAAGCAAGGCAATAATGCCACTAATACGTACGGGGGGTCTTAGTGTGAAAGAAAATGAGAAAACTTTAGTGAGTGGAAAGGAAAAAAAAAAAAACAGAATTCAGAATAACAGAAGATGATGACTGATGTTGCATTTAAAATGACAGGAAAGCAATAAGTCAGAAAAGAGTTCCATAGACAAGACGTGCAATAGAAGATATTAGAATAGAACTTATGGCTGCATCTATTTCAAAAGTAAAATGATGCAGACTAGTTAATCTAAATCTAATATCAGTTATTACAAGTCTCACAATCCGTTAGGATCACAGGGACACCACATGTACTGTAGCCATAGCAGCAGTGGTGTCTAGGGCAAACAAGGCTGCTTTCTCATATCAACAACTAAAAATGGCTTCAAATGAAAAAAATTCCTTTAAATTTTGAAGACGATGATCCTTCACCAGACCATATAGATTGGCGTTGCACAATCACAAAGAGCTTTACCAAATAACAAAAACCACACCATCTGAAGACTTCCAATAGCAGCAACAACAGAAAAGGGATAGCACATTTAACGGAAAAAGAAAATAATGATATAATCAAACTGTTAGCTTTCTACACTACCATACATACTGTAAGGAAACTCCCAGCAATATTTAAAAGGGCTATAACAGTGGACGTGAGAAGTCTACGTTTCTTAAAAAAACTGGTTTGAATCTTACAACAGTGGTTTCGTCTACAAAGAGGGACGAAGGTTCGAATCCTGTAGGAGGGAGAATTTTCTTTTAATAAGTTATCTTGAATGTGCAGACTGGTAAATGAAATATAACACAGTTTAAAATAAACGGAGAGATTTTTCTAATAGTCACAAAATTTATATACTACTTCCATACTTATGGGGACATTCATTCTAAAAAACAAGATTTGCTTAATTAAGATCAACAATTGAAAAGGCGAAGAAGAAAAAAAGAAGAAGAAGAAAAGAAGAAGAAGAAAAAAAGAAAAAAAGAAAAAAGAAAAAAAGAAAAAAGAAGAAAAGAAGAAAAGAAAAAAGAAGAAAAGAAAAAAGAAGAAGAAAAAAGAAGAAGAAAAAAGAAGAAGAAAAAAGAAGAAAAAAGAAGAAAAAAATCCTTTAAAATTTCAAGACAATATAGATTGGCGCTACAGAATCACAAAGAGCTTTACCAATATAACAAAGTCTAGGATTAACCATTATCTTACCAACATATACTCATAATCTGCACTTATCTCTTCATACAACAATCTCATTCAGTAACGCTCTACCCCGAGTGGCTCTTGGATCTTATATTGAGTGAATAAATATATTAAAAGAAAAAGTCTCAAATTAAGTCAGCTGGGTTAAGTAAAGAGGTGTTCGTGTAATAAGTGAATTGAAATCTTTATTATTTCAAGAGGCGAGTGAACATAAAATGTATACAAAAATAATCAAGCATATTATTCTCATATTCTTTGTATGACAATGACAGCAGTCATTTACTGTGAAGTGATACAGTATTCAAGAGCATTTGATTCTGTGTGTGCCACACCTAGATATTAAGTAACTAAAGTGATTCTGTGGAAGACTTTCTTAGTTTTGAACTTGGGAACTGTGTGAATTCAAAAGAAAGAAACATTCTAGCAAAAAAAGTTATTCAGAAAACAAAAAAAATTATTCTGAAAAAGAAAAAAATATTCAGAAAATAAAAAATAAAGAAAATATTGAGAAAAGCCAAAAAAAATTCAGAAAAACCATTAAAAAAACATAAAAAAATAAAGTACAAATGAAAAAAGAGAAATTTTCTGAAAAATTAAGTAAATTAAATTATAAAAAACAACAAAAAATGTGATTGATCATATATTTATTCCTGATAACCTTTTAAGATTCATTTACCTGAAGTAACAGATTTTCCTTTGTTTGAATAAGACATTCATTTCTTTGGAGAGTTTCCATTTTAAGTGTTGAAGTGGAATTGAGTAGAATGCTTCTAAACTGGTGATCCAGCTTATAATTTAAGTGAAATGATGCCAAACTTGAGACTAGGTCTAAATTTATGGCAGCCAGTTTTCAATTTAACATGTAAATTGAATGTAAAACTGGTGTTCATTTATACAAAGGAAAAATAAAATCCAGTTGCAATATTGACATTTAAAAATAAACAAAAAACGCTAAGAAAAAAACGCTAAGAAAAAAAAGGAATCAATATGAATAAAAATCATTATAAATAAAAATAAATAAAACTAAAAATCTAAAACTTAAAAAATTCATAACTTAATATTTTGAATAAAAAAAAAAAAAAAAAATTATTTATAATGATATCAGGACATTTTGCAACTATATTTGTAATTTCTAAAGTAATAATGGATTTTATTTATTAATCTGACATTTTTATCACTTTAAATGTTTAAAATAATAAAAATTAATAAAAATATTAATAAATATTTCTTTAGAAATTGTTTTATTTACATTTCCGATATGACACTGGGCAGTTATGAAATTTCAGGAAACTGAACAAGAGGGAGGGTCTTAAAAGGTATTAGACAACATTGATTGATCAACAAACATTGCTTATGACCATGTGGGCTGAAAACCCATCAGATCTAAAGACAGTTTCTACTACAAAAAGAGATGCAGGTTCAAATCCTACTGGAAAGTGTATAAGAATTGCTGAATTGAATGAAACATTATGAGATGAGGTATTTTGTACACTATTTACATTATTTGGACTATTGTCCTCATCATTTTCGCCATATTTATCACAACGTATCAGTATCTGTCTATATTTCTGAGATGAGGTATTTCAGCTGTTGTACGCTCCGGCCTTCTTCATTGTGAGTTTAATACCTGGTTAAGGCAGTGGAGAAATTTCAGAGGGAAATTAACAGGAGATAACTGACATCCATTAGACATGGCACGTGGAACTAGAACAGTCTACCCCAGTGATCGAAATAAAGGGTTCAGTTCGAAATTCCAACCACCTGAAGAAGGCCGGAGCGTACAACAAAGGTTGTGACAAAGATGAGGACAATAGTCCGACTAATGTAAATACTGAAAATAAAATAGTCTAAAAAAATAAATGGAGCATCTACTCAAATATGGGTATCTGCTATAAATAATGTTTAAAATTATATATGAGCTTAAAAGCCACTCTATGAAGCAGCATTTAAGGTAGCTATTGGAGAGGGTTCTTGATTGGGCCTTTATCACAAATAGGTAGGGAGAAGTAGATGCAATAGGTAACAATAAACTACATAACAACTCAAAATTGATCGCTGCATTTAAGTATTGCATTAATATTTAAGCCTACCTTTCAAAAGTTCAATGAGAAATTATTCTGCCACCAGTTAATTTAAAGACAATTTGATGTATGTAGGTCCTTACTTTCTGTACAAACAATTATTTTTATTTCATGCATGTCTTTTGCTGTTTTTTGCAATTAATTTTGATTATTCCCAAATTTATTTAAAAAAAAAAAAAAAAAAAAAAAAATTTTTTTTTAAATTTAAAAAATTAAAAAAATTTTTTAAAAATTAAAAAAAATATACTGCCAAAAACAATTACAGTCATAAAAACTTAGGAATCTAAAATTTCAGGATTGTGGGTCCAGATCTGCCACAGAATGTTTTTAATTTGCTTATGGAGTCAGCCTGATTCCCAAATAGTATATTATTCATTTAGAAATTCTTTAAAAATTGCTTTGGTTATGTTTCAGATACAATACTGAGCAGTTATGACTTAAAGAAATCTGAAAAAGTAAAAAGTGTTTAAAAAAAAAAAAAAAAAGCCAAAATAGAACCTTGCTTGATCTCAATGCTCATTGTGGCTGAGTGCTTAAATCACATCGGATATAATGGATGCCAGTTTGAATGCTACACAAGGAGGGGGCTAATTTTCTTTAATATGATTTCTCGAATGCTGAGATGAAATAAGATAAACGGAGAGAGTCTACTCAAATATAGGAATCCAAAGATACTGTTCAAAGTAATAAAAAGCCATATTTGTATAAATGTATTAAAAATAAAAAAAAAATAAAAATAAAATAAAAATCAAATAGTCCAGTTTTATATTTGATTTACATATTAAACTGAACAACTGTGTTCATACAGCCAAGCACAAAATCAGCGTAGGGTTTAACATTATACTTATAATATAAACTGAACCCTGACTTTAAAACCATTGCATGCAATCCCACTTTAAAAGTTAATTTTTCTCAAAAATGAAAAAAACCTGAAAGAAATGAATATCATATACAAAAGAAAGTAAAATCCATAAGAAAAATACATTTTTACTTAAACACAAAATTTTAAACCTATACAAGTGATCCCTTTTATGAGTGTACAGAAAGAAAAGAAAAGAGGACTTTGTAGGAAAAATATCTAGAAAATATCTAGAAAGAATTTATTTAATTCGAGCTTTGCATAGTCTGGCACAAGGCTTCAGTTTATTTTGAGCATTAAATGTTTCTGATGAGTGGTCCATCTAAGTAATGGTTGTGCCTAAAGTAAGAAAGATAAAAAAAAAAAACGGTGCAAAATCATAGATATGAAAGAAAACGAAAGAAGAGAGTGAAAAATGAAAAACAAGAAGAAGAGGAAAAAGGAGATAGAAAACAAAAATTGGTGACAGAGAAAAAAAATCAAGTGTGGGGAGGGAAGAAAAAAGAAAAAGAGAAAATGGAAAAAGCAGGAGAAAAAAATGAATGAAGGAAAAATGAAGAAAGAAGAAAGGAAAAATGAAGAAAGAAGAAAGGAAAAATGAAGAAAGAAGAAAGGAAAAATGAAGAAAGAAGAAAGGAAAAATGAAGAAAGAAGAAAGGAAAAATGAAGAAAGAAGAAAGGAAAAAAAATGAAGAAAGAAGAAAAGGAAAAAATGAAGAAAGAAGAAAGGAAAAAAATGAAGAAAGAAGAAAGGAAAATGAAGAAAGAAGAAAGGAAAATGAAGAAAGAAAGAAAGAAAAAAAGAAGAAAGAAGAAAGGAAAAATGAAGAAAGAAGAAAGGAAAAATGAAGGAAAGAAAGAAGGAAAAATGAAGAAAGAAAGAAGGAAAAATGAAGAAAGAAAGAAGGAAAAATGAAGAAAGAAAGAGGAAAATGAAGAAAGAAAGAAGGGAAAATGAAGAAAGAAAGAAGAAGGAAAAATGAAGAAAGAAAGAAGGAAGGGAAAATGAAGAAAGAAAGAAGGAAAATGAAAAATGAAGGAAAAATGAAAATGAAAGAAAGGAAGGAAAATGAAAAAAAGAAAGAAGGAAGGAAAAATGAAGAAAGAAAGAAGGAAGGAAAAATGAAGAAGGAAAATGAAGAAGGAAAGAAGGAAAAAAAATGAAGAAAGAAAGAAGGAAAAATGAAGAAAGAAAGAAGGAAAGAAGGAAAAATGAAGAAAGAAGGCGAAAAAGAAAACAATGGAGAAAGTGGGGAAAAAAAAGAAAAATGAAAAAAAAAACAGAAGAAAAATAGAGAAATGAAAAGAAATTTGTTTAATAATATTTAGTGACCTCATTTTGCAATCTGACAGAACCATGCCTTAGAAGGATCTAGAAATCTTAATAGCAGGAGGCATTTTGTGCCGAACCTAATCTAAATAAAGCTGGGATTTCAAAGATTAACATAGAAAAATATTTAGAGAAAATTAAAAAAAAAAAGCCTAATCAGCCCATATCTCTCTCTCTCTCTCATATATATATATATAGTTTGAATACCAGGAGAGTTTGTTGCATTCATTTAGAGGCAAATATCTTTGAGAATGGTATGAATCCATCTGATCTCCCCCAGTTATAGGTGAAATAGCAGGACAGTCTGAGCTCTATAGCCTTGGTTGGTAACCAGTTAAGATAAGGGAAACTGAATTCAAAACTTTTGGAGGGTCGTTTCCAAAACCTATATAATGATTCTATACTGTCAATGATTAACCCATCTCCTCCTGGCATTATTTGTTCTCCATCCTTTCTTCCCCGGCCTCCCTTTTTTTCAGGTATTTGTGCAGTCTGCCATCACCTCTGTTAAAATTACACTGGTAAATGGTACAGAGTTAATACAGCAGTTTACATTTATACCAGTTTTTAATCACCGGAAGTAAGCTGTGGTAGAAACGACAAAACACCGGTCACTGAGCCAGATCCTCAAAGCAACTAGACTTTGTACCGTAAGCATATTGGAATGCAGCTAGATGTTTAAAATAATATTTTAATCATTTCATCCCAAGAAAAATCAACAAAGCAACGAACTCGCAGATGCATATTTCTTGTTACTATGTTATATTTAGTAAACTGAATTTACCCTACCCGCCCCTAACACACTCATGAGCACTATTTACATTATTCGGACTATTGTCCTATCTTTGTCGCTATACCTTGGTAACTATCACTACCACCACTAGTACTGCTTTTTATCATTGTCATTATTATTATCATCATCATCATTTTTCTTGTTTTTTCATATATTTTTTTATTTATAAAGTCATCATATATTTATTCTTTATTATTCTTTTTTAATATTGCTTTTATTGTTATTATATGTTAGCTCTACCATGGATATTGAGCACTTTCCACTAAATACTGCGCATATATATATATATAAATATATATATATATATCAAATATGTAATGCAGTTCAATTTATATTTTTTATGAATGATTCATGTCATATATATATATATATATACACACACACACACACACTTAAAAAAAAATCAAAGTTTTGACAAAAACGTAATATTTGCGAAAGAATGGCTTAAATTAATAAAAAAAATCTCAATACGATTTTCAAGAGTGAAAATGTAGAACAATTTAAAACAAATAATTGGTGTTAGTGTTCCAGTTATTTTATATCTTATATATATATATAAGACATAAAATAACTTTGGTAACACCAATTATTTGTTTTAAATTATATATTGTTTTAAATGAAGTTCATCATAACAATTCAAACTATCAGTAAACAGCAGAGATTGTAAATAAAGCTGAGAGTTTATTCTTTATTTAAGACCCACAATGTTTATGAATGGTTTGAAATATAGCGATAATAAATTAGAAATAAAGAACTGTTATACTATTTACATTATTTGGAATATTGTCCTCATCTTTGTTGCCATATTTATTACAACGTTTCGGCCGTGGTACGCTCCGGCCTTCTTCAGGTGGTTGGAATGTCGAGCTGAACCCTTTATTTCGCTCACTGGGTTAGACTTTTCTAGTTGCACGTGCCATGTCTAATGGGTGTCAGTTATCTCCTGTTAATTTCCCTCTGATATTTCTCCACTGCCTTAACCAGGTATTGAACTCACAATGAAGAAGGCCGGAGCGTACAACGGCCGAAACGTTGTGATAAATATGGCGACAATGATGAGGACAATAGTCCGAATAATGTAAATAGTGTACATATTTCATTCAATTTAGCAAACCAATTGATAAAGTTTGAATAAGGTGATTTGTTTGAAAAAAATAGTTTGACAAAAACCCAACTTCGCAGTTTAATAATTTCTTTAATTTAATTTCATCGGAATTCATAATAAACTTTTTTTAAGATAATTTATTCTTTCACTTTTTCCTTTTTTTACCGGCAAAGAATAAATTCTTAAGATTTCTTACTCTTGAGCATGCAATACACAACTGGCCATGCGTAAATATTTCTTTCTGGAACCAAATTCAAACTTGTTGAACCGTTTGACCTTGCGATTTGTTTATAGTTCTCACAATTGCAGGGCAAACTGGAAACTAGATCCTTGTATATATAAAAATTTTAAGATACTCAAAAAAAAAAAAAAAAAAAAAAAAAAAAAAAAAAAAAAAAACAAAAAAAAACACAAAAAAAAAAAACAAAAAAAAACAAAAAAAAAAAAAAAACACAAAAAAAAACAAAAAAAAACACAAAAAAAAAAAAAAAAAAACAAAAAAAAAAAAAAAAAAAAAAAAAAAAAATATTGGATTTCTGTTAAATAAGTATTTGTTATTTTAATTATTAAATTGTTTTTTAAATTGTGGGAGTATGTTAAATAAAAAACAACTTAATTTTTCTCCCAAAATTAATGAAAATTTATTGTACTCAGCTACGCACTCTAGTAAAACCAACTGTACTTAGTACCCACCTACCTGTTTATACACCTCCCAAAATTTGGTTTTGATTGGTCAATGTATGGTTATTTGTGAGGGTGTGAGGGATGGACGGATTAATGGAAGTCACAGAATTATATATATCATATTGTCTTGTTTATATTATTTAATGAAACATGCATCAATGAAAAAATGCTATTGTTGTGTCCGTGTATTGTTTGATATGCTGTAATGTGATTGTCATCTTTGATAATGGCTTAAGCCGAAAGCTTAGACAGGATTAGAAAATATGTATCAATGTGGGAATTTTATTTCGTCTTTTAATGATAATATTATTAAGCTTATCAGACGATATGAAAAGAATTTACATAAAATAAATAGACAACACTTGTCTATATTATTTAATGAAGCATGCATCAATGAAAAATACTATTGTTTTGTCCGTGTATTGTTTAATATGTTGTAATATATAATAGATATTTCTGTTTAAATAAGCAAATCTGTTTTATTTATTTATTTGATATCTACCGGCCTGGGCAATCAAAAATTTAAATAAAGAGAATGTTCCTTTCAGTAGGGATCAAACCTGAATTCCGAAAAAAAAACCAAAAAAACAAAAAAAAAAAAAAAAAAAAAAAAAAAAAAACTACCTTTAAGTTAGATGTATTTTTAGTATATGAAATGTTGTGATTTGCCCCAATCAGTGTTTAAGGGGTTAAAATCATCTTACTGACCATTTAAAATGATAACATCTCCCTAACTCTTTTGAATACTTAATGCTCCCTTGATAGTTCATAATGATCCCAAGAGGATGTTTCTGTCCATATTGGGAAGGATGATCTACGAGGATAAGTAAAAAAATTATCTGCTCCTTTTTCTATAACATATCTTCAGGTTTGTCACATTGTCTTTTGCTCATGCGTGCTTATAGTTGGATTTATTGTGGTCATGTGATCAAAGTCTGAATTTGATCATGCCAGTTTTCTTGCTGCTTTTACAGTGTAAACATGGCCCCTCTGCTAGCAGTGTGCACCAAAGAGGAACAAAGTGAGACCAGTTCTGAAATCCTGAGACTGTCTATATTCAGACTAGATATAGCACATATCCCTTTGGAAATGTTCATAACTTGACAAATACCTGCATTTAGGGTAAAGTTATACCATATCTGAAATCTGGAAACACTTCTTTCAGATTAGACATAGAACCCTTTGGAAATCTTCAATTCTTGGCAGATACCTACAGTGAGGACAAAGTAAGACTAGTTCTGAAATCCTGAGTGTCTACTTTCGGACTACATATAAAATATGTCACTTAGGAGACATTAAAAATAATACCAAATATCTGCCCACAGTGTTATGGGGGCGGAGAGTCGACTATTTTCTGCTCTTTGCCAAAGTTTGTTTCAGGAAGTTGTTGGAAGATCCTGTGCCGTCCATGTCACCCTATCAGCCGCCACAGACATGAGTAAAGGTAAAAATGATTATAAACACTGACATTTCAAAAAAAAAAAAATACAATGATAACAGACGGTTAACAAAATCCATGAAAAAAAAAATGCAGCAAACTATATTATTTGAAATTCAACAACAATTATTACGAACCAAAATTTGAACTCCCCAGGATCTATAGAAGTTCGTAAAGGAAAGCTAGAAGAAAGGACTAACCATCAATTGTCAGACGACAGAATGCATGGTTGTCAGCAAAAGGGGAAGAGCCCAACATGTGAATTACAAATTGGAGATGCCAAAAATCAAACAATTGCATAAATTTAAATATCTAGCAAGTGTTTTAACCGAGGATGAACAATGCAACACTGAAATCCGAAGAGGCATTGGGATAGTGAAAGATGCCTTCCAACAGCTAAGCATAGTATTAAGAAACAAGAAAATATCATTAGAAACAAAGAAGCAAGTACTGAAATGTTAAGTAATATCAGCCCTTGTATATGGCAGTGATGATCTCCCCACAGATGAAGAAAAGACTTCAAGCAACAGAAATGTGGTTCACGATAGGAATGTTATCATGGAGTGAATTTGTGAACAACGAAGTTTTAATGAAAATAGAAACAAAATGACCCTCATACTTCACATTGGAAAGTGATAGTTGAAATTTCTAGGATACATAATGAGGAAAGAGGGCTTAGGAAATTTGACACTCACATTGCAGATTGAAGGGAAGTAGTTAAGGAAAGCTAGAAGAAAGGACTAACCATCAATTGTCAGATGACAGAATGCATGGTTGTCAGCAAAAAGGGAAGAGCCCAACATCTGAATTACAAATTGGAGATGCCAAAATCAAACAAACACACCATTGGTTTGGTTTGTTTTACGGCATATCAACGTCAATGGGTTATTTGATTCCGACAAAATTTTTATTTCTTGTAATATTTTTCTTCAAAAATGTATCGCTGATAATATTTTTTTTTCTTTCCAAAAATATATTGTTGGTAAATTTTTTTTTTTCCCCAAAAAGGTATTGCTTGTAATAATTTTCTTTTTCAAAAATACACCGCGGGCAGTAATTTTTCCAAAAACATTGCTGGTATCAAAACCTATTTTTATATTTTCATAGCGTTTTTGACCCCTTTTTTTGGGGGGGTAACTATTTGCCCATAGCTGGGTCCCAGCTATGGGCAAATAGTTCATTCTAAATTGGGGTCAAAACATAAAAATACATTAGAAAAATTACAGGCAATACATTTTCATAGTTTAAATAAAAAGAGAAAAAGAAGTAAAAGTCTTATGGTGGAGTAGCGGCCCGGATTGAGGAATTGGAGAGCCGAGTTCGAAATCCAGTCGAATCCATTACATTCACTTACGTCCTAATACCCTTGGGAAAGGTATGAATCCTCTCTTCCTCCACAGCTATTGGTAAATAGCAGGACAGACCGGGTTCTATCGCATTGGATGGAAACTGGTCTAAATGGCAACCTACTGCGAGAAAAAAAATCTACCTCGTCATTCATGTATCTTTCGATACATGATCGCCTAAGCGTGTATCACGCATGGCACATAACTGAGTAAAAAAAAAAAAATTAAAATTACCAAAAATTATGTTTTGGGGAAAAAAATACCAAAGCTCATAAGAAAATAAAATTTCGGCATTAAATGACCCATTAGGAATTGATATGTTGTTAAACAAACCAAAACAAATATTGGCATTAATCGCTTCCCAACTACTCCCTTTTTAGATGGAATTTTTGATTTTTACAGGTTATCAACTCTGTAGGTTGTTTGAAGTCGAAACTTTTTGAATTTAAAAATTCTTTTTATTTTTTCATTTTCATATAAATATTACATTAAAAGACATTTTGGAGATTTCTTCCAGTTACAAGTCTGATATAATCCGTAGTTGAGATAGATTCACAACTTTCCCGAGGGTAAGTGAATGTAAAGAATTTGACTGGAATTCGAACTCGACTCGACGATTTCTCATTCAGAACCGCTATCAATCACCCAACCTGCACAACATTTTGAGACAGGAATAAGAATAATAATTTGTATAACTTTTAGAAGGTTCTGAGCTTATCGACAATTCATTTCTTTGATTAGCATAAAATGAGGAAAATTGCCAAAGGTGAAAGATGTCGTTTGAAAAAAAGTGTACAAAAAGATATTTACTTTATGATGCAATGAAACCAATGGACCACAAGAACACTACTAAAACACGTTTACAAGCTCAACCAAGGTTATCAAGGGAGGTAGATATAGCTGTAGACTTGTATACAGGCGAACGAGGAGACTCAGACATAAACTGGCATTGGACCATGTGTGTCAAATTCCTAAACATCTATTCGTAGAAAATGTCTGCGTAAACAAAACAGAAGGAAATTCTTCAAGTACAATTATGTGGTTAGTTTAAGATCCTGGTTTTAGAAGGGTTGAGCTGGCCTAATATTTATTTTATGTGCCATATCATTGCAGGGCATTGCATATCGTGGCTCTCCACACCTTCTGTTTTTGTTGCATTTCGTTTGATTTATTTTACGGCATATCAACCTCAATGGGTCATTTAATGCCGACAAGATTTTTATTGCTAGTAATATTTCTTTTCAAAAATCTATTTTTGGTATTTTTTTTTACAAAAACATATTGCTGGTATTAAAAATCTATGTTTACACATTCATACTGTTTTGATCCCAGTTTGGGGGTTAACTATTTGACCATACTTGTGACCCTAACTGGTGCTACTACTCCGGGTCAGGGTAGAGCTGGGAACACCAGCAATTAAGAGGTGGTTTCACGCTCCTCAAAACCTCCTGATCAGAGGCCTTGCTGTTGGATAAAGTTTATCGTCTTACCCAGAGCGCAGATGTAGTTTATCGTCATAACCTGGACAGGCTTTTGTTGCTCTAAGCAAAAACTATTAACCCTTTACCACTTTGTTTAAGCGATTTTAAAATTGATATGTTTTGTTTTGTTTGTTTAACGGCATATCAACATCCTTATGGGTCATTTAATGCCAAAATTTAACTTTCTTGGGAGCTTTGAAGCAATAAAAATATGATGTATGTTATTCTGCTTTCACAGTTGAATACATGGTAGATGATACTCAGCTCTTGTGCATATAAATGTTTGTGTGGACATAATTACTAGAGGCGGTGATATGTGATTTTTATGTTGGAGTTTTGTTGAAGTTATATTTTTGAATACAGTTCTATTTAAGAAATTGTAGGATATATGGATTAATATAATGAAAGAGTTCTCTCATGTTGGTTGTTTTGTTGATTTTGTTTAGCGGCATATCAACACCTTTATGGGTTATCTAATACTGAAATGTAAATATTCTTAATGCAATAGTATGCCTTCAACTATAGATAAAATGTATTGTTGGTCAATTTACTATAAGTATTGTTGTTAATTTTTTTTAAAGAAAAATATTTTATTGGGTATATTGGTATTTTTACTATAAATGTATTTTTATACTTACATAGTGTTTTGCTTTTGTTTGTGGGGGTTACTATTTTCCCATAGCTGCGACCCCTCAACAGGTGCTACAACTCCGGGTCAGGGTGGACCTGGGAACAACAGCAATTAATTGCTGCAAGATGTAGTTTATCGTCATACCGAGGGACTAACGGACATGTTAAAACAGGACAAATATTAACAGCACAAAAAAGAGTGGTAACAAAATTAACATTACTTTTAAGTTGTAATATTCAAATACAGCACGATTAACAAAATAGATAACTAAACCGGTTTATCAATCCTCTCACATTAGGGCTAAATCGAGAATGAAATATATACACAGCGACTAAAAATAAACACCAAAGACCAAATGTTATATAAGAATATATAACACTTGCAGGCTAATTACGTATAAACAGATTGTAAAATCTTTATTTTACGGTGTTGAAATTTGTTTAGATTAAGACCGACCAGCCATCTCTTTATAAGCAGAAAGGGTGGTTGGTAGGTTTAAACGTAATTAGCCTTTAAGTGCTAGATTTCTTTTATATAATATTTGATCTTTGGCGTTTATTTTTAATCGTTGTATACATTTTTCGTATTCGATTTCGCCCCAGTGAGAGATAATCTGATTGAGCTGTCTTTTTGCTAATCGGGTAGTATTGAGTTCGCCAAAAAGTTAATTTGATTTATTAATTAATATTTTTACTTACTAAACGGGCGATCTTTTAACCAACCTAATATTTGGATATTGCCACTTTGCGGTAATATTCTTATACCTGTCTTTTTTGTTATCAAGACAGTGAAAGGGCTCTCAGAAAAAAAAAAAAAAATCAACCGGCAAACAGTTCATATCCCACTTGTGTCTGCTTGTTTTAACTTAGCATTAATACCACTGGGAAAAGCATGAAACTAATTTTCCCTATAATCTATTTTGTCATCAGTTGACAGAACAATCTTGGCACTAGCATGCGGCATTATCCTACAGAATAGGTGAGTGATTACACTCTCCCAGAATTATCTCACGACCCAAACTGGAGTAAAAAAGTTTTTTAAAAAATGAAGCTCTTACACCTATTCTCAACCTTGACAGTATCGAGTCATGCATATGAGCCCCTGGTGTTAAAGAATCGATAAAATGGGTTAATGTAAACTTCTCTCAGTTAAGCCTACTTAAACCAGGTATGTTGCATGCTGATGTCAACATATGCATTATTCTTTTTCTTCTTCTAGTGTTGTGTACGAACGATGAGATGCAGAGCCCTAGAATACACATCTGTGTACAAACTGGCAGGCTGGAGGTTTGACTATAAATAGCTATTTCTCATCTTGCAGTTTCTATTCATCACTGCACAGACGCATCTGCAACTGCTTCAGACAGACAGACAGAGATACTTACCTATAAAAAAAAAGCCTGACACGTTAAAAAATATAGACTTTCTGTTGTTCTTACTCATCCCTTTTATAGACGTTGATGATAGAGAAAGATTACAGATAAGTTGAAGATCTACTATTAGATACTGCTGGCATTTTGCACAAAAGGAATGCAAGTTGGTATCTGTTGTAGTCTTTAGGTTGTCTGAATTACTTAGGTGGAGCATTGTCACTATTATTAATTTTTGGCTCGGCTCTCTTTCATTTGAGTTTGGTTTCTTGCGTTCATAGAATAGATGTCGTCTCAAGTCTCCCACGTTGCTGTCACGACCGCATTCCTACCGCGGCGAGACGGACGCGGACGCATTCCTTGAGAGAGCGACACGGACGCATTCCTTGAGAGAGCGACACGGACGCATTCCTACCGCGGCGACGCGGACGCATTCCTTGAGAGAGCGACACGCACGCATTCCTTGAGAGAGCGACACGCACGCATTCCTTTGAGAGAGCGACGCGGACGCGGACGCATTCCTACCGCGGCGACACTGACGCGGACGCATTCCTACCGCGGCGACACGGACGCGGACGCATTCCTACCGCGGCGACACGGACGCGGACGCATTCCTTGAGAGAGCGACACGGACGCGGACGCATTCCTTGAGAGAGCGACACGGACACGGACGCGGACGCATTCCTACCGAGGCGGCACGGACGCGGACGCATTCCTACCGAGGCGAGAGAGACACAAACGCAATAGATAATTCTACATCTACTAATTAAGTAAAAAATATCTAAATTCTGTGAATTCATTTCTTGTATATAAAAAAGGGCTGAAGTCACTGTTTATTGTCACATATTTCATCTACCCATGGGTCCAGTTTATACAATGATGGAACTTTCATGAGATTACAAAGCTAAATTTCTTCAAGGGTGAACTGCCACAGAGAAGCTTTTATTAATTTTTTTTTTTTATTATCTTATTTTTTGCTACTCGTTTACATTTAGTAATAGTTTTAAGTTTGCTAAATATGACCGTGATCGCTTTCCATCCAGGAGACCTGGGATCGAACCTCCCCACGGTTGATTTGTCAGGAAAATGACTTCTTGAAATTATTGTCGATCCCAACGTGTGGCCTGAAAATCCATACCACAGGGTCGACCCAAGGATTTTGAGTGAAATTGGTTGTACGAGCCCGACATTACAAGTCAATCTCATCGTGATCGAGGGTTTACTGGCCATCTTCAAACTGTTGATCTCACCGGATGATGCACCTTATTAAGGTCCGCTCAGCATCGTTGCAGTATAAACGACGTGTGGGTGTTGAAGTACTTGTAGTAGGGATTAGCTAGTTACTACTAACAGTCAGGCGAACTCAGAAACTAGTCGCTGGCCATTACATTTATACACATACACACATATAATGGCCAGCGACTAAAAATGTTGGTAAATACTAATATAGCTACAACAGATACTAACAAAAAAAATTAAGTTACTACACCAAATCTAGTATATCCAACTCAATTATTCGCAATGATTATTCCCCCTCCCCGTTAGCGATTTGCAAAAACGAACATAGTTTATCAAATTCAAGTGCCCTCAGGGAGATTGTATCTCCAATGGATTAAATAATATTTATGTTGGCCACACCACAAACTCGCTTTTACGACGCTTTACTCTACATTTGAATGACAATTCTAACATTTTTAGGCATTTAAAACAACATGCCTGGCCGCGTAAACAATTCCGGAAAATCCTTGTTGAAAACAATTACACTTAAACATAAAAGCAATAAAACAAAAATTAAAAATTCTTGAAGCTATATACATAAAACAGTTGAAACCTAATCTGAACAAAATAAATTATGAAAACTCCACAAATATACTTAAATGTCTAAATGATAATAGAAGCCATTGGTTTATACTAATGTTTTCCCATACTTAAGAATCCTCGTTTTCGTTTTCATTCAACGCGTGGTCATGTGTGACGTCATGGGCCTAGGTGCAATTTTCGCTTCCAGCGTCTCGTATGCACGAGTTTGTCGTTGCTTGGAAATCGTCCATGCAAACAAAACAGACTATCAGTGTTATGTCCGTGTACTGTTTAATATATTTTAATGTTATTGTCATCTTTGATAATGGCTTATGTAAGACAGAAGTTTAGATAGGATTAAAACATATCAATATGGTGATTTTCTTTCGTCTTTTAATGATAATGTTATTAACCTTATCAGACGATATGAAAGGAAATTGTTAAAATAGACAAAACTTGTCTATATCATTTTATGAAACATGCATATATAAATAAATATAAATAAATATATATATATATATATATATATATATATATATATATATATATATATATATATATATAAATAAAAAAAAAGAAAGAACAGTAAGATATAAAATCCGGTTCTTATAGTTTTTTATTTTTAAAAAATAGTGCTTATAGATTATTTTAAATTTTATTTAAAATAGTATATATATCAATGTTTCAAAATAGAACAAAAGAAAGCATTAATATTATAAATTAATTGATTTAAAATATGTTTTTTTTATATATATATATATATAAATTAATTGAGTTTTTTTTCAACCATGTTTCAAAAATAGAAGCTAAAACCCTGAATTTAATTTAAATTTAAAAGCAAAATTTCAAATTCACTGGGTTTTAAAGACACAGCTAAAATCACGTTTCCATATTACAGAATATTCTATTTAAATTGAACAAGAGGTGTCGGTTTTCCTTATGTCAGTATCATTGTATCAATTATTAGCTACAATTTGTAAGGGGTAGGGATGTATTTTACAATGAAACCTGACATCAGTTGAATGGATGTCGTCTGAATTTTTAAAAAAAAATTGTTAACGGTAAAAAAATTTTCAACGTCATTTTTTAAATTTAAAGATTTTCGGGTTTTTTTTTTTTTTCTAATACTTTTTATTTAACTACGATTTGAAATATTCTCCTTTTTAATTTTTATTTTACTATATTCTTTTTAAGAACAGTTAAATGTATTAGAATCCATTATATTATGTAGGATTATTTTAACATCAAGTTTAAGTATGTATATGAGGTTACATTTTTTTTTTTTTTTATAAATATATGACTATGACGGCAAAAATGGTTACTTAATTTCACTGATTCAGTAAACTTTTATTTTATATATAAACCTAGTATTATAATATTTCTCATGTTAGTACTAAGGACATGGGTCATTCAAAAGCTTACATCTTATGGCATTTCATATTAATTTTATTTTACTATTAGGTGTTATTTTTGGATTCTTTTTAGTGCGTGTAGTATTATTTAAAAGAAATTTAGGTTAGAATTCATTCAATTTAACTACAATTTCAAAATTACAACTTTAAAATTTTTAAAATATTTTCATTGTTTAGTTTTAATAGACTATATTACTTTATAACAGAAGGAAAATTACTCATAGTAAGTAAAATTATTTTTCCATATCAAAGTATATGTAAATTACAATTTTTTTTTTTTATAAACTTTTAAATTTAAATATTATTTAAGTAATATTAATGGCCCAGACTACAAAACTAGCTAAGTCATTTCTCAGATTTAGTAAACTTTATTAATTAATTTATTTATTTCAAATATATGTAACCTAAGTAATAAAGATTCATATGTATGTATAAAAAACAGGTTAGAATTCATTTTATTTAACTACAATTTTATATATATATATATATATATATATATATATATATCTCCCCCTATATACAGTTTTTCTCTCTCATTCACTATGTATCCGCCTACAAACCAGTGGCATCCCGGCCTTGCTTGGGGTGAAATGCTTAAAGAAAAAAAAAAAAACAGCACTTGAAGACTACCGACTACGACTAAAATGGATAGCACATTATTTTCTCTTGGAGAAAATAATGACATAATGAAGATGTTGATGTCCCGCATTTGTTTTCGATAAATTCAGTGTCTATGAGATTAAATCGAAGTTATTGTCTGATCGACGAATCAGGGACATGAGAAATCAAATACAGAAATTGAATTATATTGGGAGTGTCGTGAAATCCAAAAGGCGTATATAAATAGCGAAAGGTGCCTTCCGGAAACTAAGCAAGGTATTAAGAAATAGGAAAATGAAAATGCTGAGCCTATGTGTAATATCTAGTCTCCTATATGACATTGCAATGGAATGAAGCTTGAGCAGCATTCAATGTCAAGTATTTCTCGGACATGCATTTGAAATTATTCAGTGTCTGGGTTAAAATACCATCCACTGGATAATACATTAAGCTCTAAATATCATCAAGTGTTTTTTAAAGTATCTTTGTATTAAAAAGAGAGAAAAAGAAAAGAAAAACACAAATAGAGAGAGAGAGAATAGGGGGAAAGCAAAAAGCGAGAGAGAGAGAATAGGGGGAAAGCAAAAAGCGAGAGAGAGAGAATAGGGGGAAAGCAAAAAGCGAGAGAGAGAGAATAGGGGGAAAGCAAAAAGCGAGAGAGAGAGAATAGGGGGAAAGCAAAAAGCGAGAGAGAGAGAATAGGGGAAAGCAAAAGCGAGAGAGAGAGAATAGGGGAAAGCAAAAAGAGAGAGAGAGAATAGGGAAAGCAAAAGGAGGAGAGAGAGAATAGGGGGAAAGCAAAAAGGAGAGAGAGAGAGAAAAGGGGAGAAGAAAAAAGCAAAAGAGAGAGAGAGAATAGGGGGAAAGCAAAAAGCGAGAGAGAGAGAATAGGGGAAAGAAAAAGAGAGAGAGAGAGAATAAAAGGGGAAAGAAGAGAGAGAGAATAGGGAAAGCAAAAAAGAGAGAGAGAATAGGGGAAAGCAAAAGAGAGAGAGAGAGAATAGGGGAAAGGAAAAGAGAGAGAGAATAGGGGAAAGCAAAAGAGAGAGAATAGGGGAAAAGCAAAAGAGAGAGAGAGAATAGGGGAAAGCAAAAGGAGAGAGAGAGAATAGGGGAAAGCAAAAGAGAGAGAGAGAATAGGGGAAAGCAAAAAGAGAGAGAGAAATAGGGGAAAGCAAAAAAAGAGAGAGAGAAATAGGGGGAAGAAAAAGAGAGAGAGAAAGGGGAAGCAAAAGAGAGAGAGAGAGAATAGGGGAAAGCAAAAGAGAGAGAGAGAAAGAGGGGAAAAGCAAAAGGAGAGAGAGAGAGAATAAAAGAAAAAGAGAGAGAGAGAGAAGGGGAAAAAAAGAGAGAGAGAGAAAGGGGAAAGAAAAGAGAGAGAGAGAATAGGGGAAAGCAAAAAGAGAGAGAGGAATGGGGAAAGAAGAGAGAATGGGGGAAAGAGAGAGAAAAGGGAAAGGAAAGAGAGGGAAAGGAAAGAGAGGGAAAAGGGAAAAGGAAAGAGAGGGGAAAGGAGAAAAGAGAGAAAGAAAGAGAGGGGAAAGGAAAGAGAGGGGAAAGGAAAGAGAGGGGGAAAGGAAAGAGAGAGGGAAAGGAAAGAGAGGGGAAAGAGAGAGAGGGAAAGCTAAAGAGAGGGGAAAGCGAAAGAGAGGGGAAAGCGAAAGAGAGAGGGGAAAGCGAAAGAGAGAGGGGAAAGCTAAAGAGAGAGGGGGAAGAGAGGGAAAGAAAGAAAAGGAAAGCAAGAGAGAGAGAGGGAAACAAAAAGAGCGAGAGAGGGGAGAGAGGAGCAAAAGGAGAGAGAGAGAGAGAGGGGAAAGCAAAAGGAGGAGAGAGAGAGAGAGAGGGAAAGCAAAAAGCGAGCGAGAGAGAGAGAGAGGGGGCAAAGCAAAGCGAGAGAGAGAGGAGAGAGGAAAGCAAAAAGCGAGAGAGAGAGAGAGAGAGAGGGAAAGCAAAAAGCGAGCGAGAGAGAGAGAGAGAGGGAAAGCAAAAAGCGAGCGAGAGAGAGAGAGAGAGGGAAAGCAAAAAGCGAGCTAGAGAGAGGGAAAGCAAAAGCGAAAGAGAGAGAGAGAAAGGGAAAGCGAAAAAGAGAGAGAGGGAAAGCAAAAGGAGGAGAGAGGAAAGCAAAAAAGAGAGCGAGAGAGGAAAGCAAAAGGAGGAGAGAGAGAGAAAAGCGAGAGAGAGGGGAAAGCAAAAAGGAGAGGAGAGAGAGGGAAAGCAAAAAGAGAGAGGGAAAGCAAAAAAGGAGCGAGAGAGAGAGAGAGAAAGAAAGAGAAAAGGAAAAGGAGAGAGAGAGAGAGAGAGGGGAAGCAAAAGGAGAGAGAGAGAGAGAGAGAGAAAAGAGAGAGAGAGAGAGGGAAAGAAAAGGAGAGAGAGAGAGAGAGAGAGGAAAGAGAGAGAGAGAGAGAAGAGAGGGAAAGAAAAAGAGAGAGAGAGAGAGAGGGAAAGCAAAAGGAGAGAGAGAGAGAGAGAGGAAAGCAAAAGGAGAGAGAGAGAGAGAGAGAGGAAAGCAAAAAGGAGAGAGAGAGAGGAAAGCAAAAGCGAGAGAGAGAGAGAGGGAAATCAAAAGCGAGCGAGAGAGAGAGAGGGAAATCAAAAGCGAGAGAGAGAGAGAGAGAGGGAAAAGGAGAGAGAGAGAGAGAAAGAAAAGAGAGAGAGAGGGAAAGGAGAGAGAGAGGGAAAGCAAAAGGAGCGAGAGAGAGAGGGAAAGCAAAAGGAGAAAGAGAGAGGGGAAAGCAAAAGGAGCGAGAGAGAGGGAAAAGCAAAAGGAGGAGAGAGAGAGGGAAAGCAAAAAGCGAGCGAGAGAGAGGGAAAGCAAAAAGCGAGCGAGAGAAAGAAAAGGGAGAGAGAGGAAAGCAAAAGGAGCGAGAGAGAGGGAAAGAAAGAGCGAAAGAGGGAGCGAAAAGAGAGAGGGAAAGCAAAAAGGAGCGAGAGAGAAAGGAAAGCAAAAAGGAGAGAGGGAAAGCAAAAAGAAAGAGAGAGGGAAGAAAAAAAGAAAGAGAGAGAAAAGCGAGCAAAAGCGAGAGAGAGAGGGAAAGCAAAGGAAGAGAGGGGAAAGAAAAGCGAGAGAGAGAAAGGGAAAGCAAAAAGCGAGAGGGAGAAAGAGGGAAAGCAAAAAGGAGCGAGAAAGAGAAAGGGAAAGCAAAAGGAGAAGAGAGAAAGGGAAAGCAAAAGCGAGAAAGAAAGAAAGGGAAAGCAAAAGGAGCGAGAAAGAAAGGGAAAGCAAAAAGGAGAAAGAAAGGGAAAGAAAAAAGAGAGAAAGAAAGGGAAAGCAAAAGGAGAAAAAAGGGAAAGCAAAAGGAGAAAAAAAGGGAAAGGAAAAGGAAAAGCGAAAGAAAAGAAAAGGGGGAAAGCAAAAAGCGAGAAAGAAAGGGGAAAGCAAAAAGCGAGAAAGAAAGGGGAAAGCAAAAAGAGAAAAAGGAATTGTTTCTTGTCCATTAAAAAAACATTTATTACTTGGTTGATATTTACATATGGTCTTTATTTCTCTTTGTTATATCTTTCTTTTATTTGTGTTACGGCGGTGCCCTTTGGATAAAATTGGCCTTGACAAAAACAATTTTGAAAATTGTGTTTTTCAGCCGACATTTCTGTTGCTGCTCACCCACCGCCGTGAAACCCCAATCTACCTAATCAGGGCAGTTATGGGAAGCCATGAAGTTTGAGCATCATGGGGAAATCATAGAACTGTTAGCGATGCATAATACGATAGGAAAAGCGTCGACTGACATGACAGCGTTTCATCTGGGATAGGATAAAAAGACTATCCTATCCGGGCGATAGTTAACTTTGGCGGCAAATATGATTCTTGGAGAAGATAAACAACACATGTGTACGGAATAGATTTTATTAAACAGCACAAGAAACAGTTGCAAAAATGACCTTGAATACTTTGTAACAGGATCATTGGCAGATCGAGAGGCAAGCAAGAAGAATTGGTCCGTCAGTCTTTTATTTTAGTGTATTATCATGCAAAATTAGTTGTCATTTTTTAATCGTATCCCAAAAATTGTGATAAAGTTTTTGCGGACATGAATGCCAGAAAAATGATTTCAAATTACAGTGTTTTTTACGTCTTATTTTGATTTTTTTTAATCATTTCTTCCCAAGCAAGGTGATAAAGCCACTGAGATTCAAGCGGTTACTGGGAGTGGAAGGGAATGAGAAGACTTTAGTGAGGAGAAAGGACAATAAAAAAAGAAACAAAATTACAATAATATTGTCTATATCTATAATTCTCAAAATGTGTGTGTGTGTGTGTGTGTGTGTGTGTATGTGATATCGGATGTTGTTTATGCGTTTCCACAGTTTTCATCCGAACGCTTCTGTGCGCGAGGCTGAAAATGATCAAAGTACTCAATGGCTGAGGAGAAACGCCTCTTCAACTGCTGTTGCGCGTTAGGCTGAATCAAGATTGCAGTCGCAAAAACGGCCCTTTTCAGGGCCACCCTCCATTCAAATTGTTAACCCCCACCCATTTGGTGGGCGTTAACAGTACATTAAAAGCCAAAAAAAAAAAAAATTACCCCCCCCCAAAAAAAAAACCCCCACCAAAACCTATTCCAATATTGGAGAATTGAATAACAAAGTTCGTCGTCTAAGAGTACTTCATCAGATGAAATACTCTTAGAGGACAAAACACGCCACAGAATTTTTCCATTTTCTCAATTTTACTAGACATAAAACATGGCAAAAATTCATCATCAGCGACATCAACAACGAGAATTAATTGAGAGGAGACAGCATTTTTTTTTTTTTTTTGCATTTCCCTCAAAGATATTCTTGTAAACCTCTTGATTTTTAATCGGGTCAAATTATTTTTAAACATGTTCTTCAGAAAGATTAAAGTAAATTCTTTAAGTTGTATTAATGTACTTATTCCCGTTGATGTCTCCGATTACAATTGGCATCTGACTTCATATGATTTTATCAACGTTCTTCCGAACAAGATTTGAAAAAGCTTACAACCCTTTCATTCTGGAAATTGGTAACTTCAGTTCAAATTCGAAGTTTTCGCAAACTCTTCATCTATACTTTTCTGTCCTTTGCCGACATATTGAGAATAAATTTTTCAGCAACAAACCTACGCTTCCGACATTCTATATACATTTGCACTCACGATAAGAAACTATTCACTTATCGTATCACAACATTAGACATATTCATGCATATTTTAATAAATCAATGAATAACTCTTTAATTTAAAAATAAAATAAACAGCTCTGTGTTTTGTTTGCTGTGGTGTAACCAGTCGTGCTGTGGGAACGCGTACAAATGGCGTTCTCTCATATTAAAAATAACGTTTGGAATGCCGTCAGCACACGCTCGCATCCGAGCATCGGGATAGTCATACTCTCTTCTTATTCCTTTTCTCCCCTCTGGAGGTGGTGAAGGCCCAGTCTCCTGAAGAGTTGTGAGCAGAGGAATGTGGATGGGGGACGAGTCATGTTGACGGTTGGACTCAAAAGTCTCGGTCTCCCCTAGTATGTTCCTACATTCGAGGGGAGACCAGCAAGGCAGCAACAGTTTCCCCTGGTCTCAGGTTTGATGTTGGCCTGTGACAATGTCCACGATTTCTCCAAACAGGATGATACGTGGGAGTTGAGTGGGAGGCATTTTTGGTCATATGACCCGCCCAGCGGAGGTGATGGTAAAGGATGGTAGCCATGATGCTAGGGAGAGATGTCCGTGAGAGGACCTCGTTGTTGGTGATGCAGTCAGTCAGTTAGGTGATCATGACTGACGAGGCAGATTTTTTGTTGCCATCCAAGGCTATAGAACCCGGTCAATCATACTATTTACCCATAGGGGAGAAGAGGAGGATTCATAATTTCCCAAGGGTATTAGCACGTAAGTGAATGTAATGGATTCGACTGGAATTCGAACTCGGCTTTCCGATTCCTCAATCCGAGGTGATGCTGTCCTCCTTATTGATGTAAAGGTCTCTTCGGAGTTTCGTTTGCTAGAACCCCTCCAGACCTTTGATGTCACGACGATATAAAGTCCAGGCCTCGCAAGCGTACAGAAGGGTGTAGAGGCGCACGGCCTGGAAGACCAGGATTTTGTTTTTTATGGTGAGGCCTTGATTGCTGAAGACACAATGTGAGAGCGATCCGTACGCAGTACGAGCCGCGTTGATTCTGTTCCTCTTCTCGCTTGGAGGACAAAGTTTTACTCAAGAAATCGATTTTTAGAGAAATTTTGCTTATTTTATCAGATATCAGGATTCAAAATTGAGAAATATATGATCAAAAGGTATCGGGACTGGTACTATAAAAAGAAAACTACAACACCTATCAATTCAGCATTTAATCTCCTTCGAAGTAGTTCCCTTCTGAAGCCAAACACTTTATCCAGCGTCGTTTCCATTGATGAAAGCATTCCTGGAACTCGTTTTCGGTAGTAGCAAGCAACTGCCTTGTCGCATTCTCTTGGATTTCCTCGATGTCTTGAAATCTTGTTCCTTTCAAGTGAGATTTGATTTTTGAAAAGAAAAAATATCGCAAGAAGCGAGATTTGTTGAATATGGTGGTTGTCGGAGCTGGTGAATGTTGTGCTTGTACAAAAACTGCTTCACAAGCCATGGTCAATGATAGAAATTCTGTGGTGTCATGAGACGACCACACAATACACACTTTCCTTCCAAGCAATGCTATGAATACGGAAGTGAGCGAAAATGGTATAACTTAGTGCGCAACAGAGTTCAAAGTCGCTCTGTCACAAACAGCTTCATTCTGGGTACTTTAGCTCAGTTACTATAGCAACAGTTCCGATACTTTTTGGTCAGACCACGTATAAAGTATTTACGCATTTATATATATATATATATATATATATATATATATATGAGAGAGTGTACGATAGCTTTGAATTGAGTAATAATAATATTAGCCGTTTCCCTACAAGGAAATATTTGGCGTTCATTGACCAAACAGATAGTACTGATTTCTATTTAAATTTATAAAATCTTTAAAAACAATTTTTCAGGTAAACGGGTGGTGTATAGATAGCGTCGCAGAATGAGAAATCTGAGAGCCGAGTTCGAATTCCGGCCGATTTCGTTATATTCACTTTCGCGCAAATACCCTTTGGAAATGTATGAATCCATTTTCTGCACCCACTTATAGGTTAAATAGCAGGACTTGAATTTGGGAAAAAAATCATTGTAATTCTAAAAAAATTGTTAATGCAATTATTCTTACAATCCAAAATATATTTTGGTTTTAAATAAACCTCAAAGGGTTGACAAGCCGTAAAGAAAAAAAAAACAAATCAATATCTATCAACATTCCTTATAAGGAAACATTCAGTAATAATTAATTGAGAAGCCAGTAGTGTCCTGTTGATATTGTTAATCATATATATGTTGGTAGTCCTCAAGTGATGTGGTTTCAGTTATTTAGTACAATTCTTTGTATGTGGTTCTGTAGCACCAGTCCCCAAGCTCCACTTAATGACATTTTAACCATTGATCTTAGAAAGTGGTTGTATACGGCTGACACTTTAGATAATTATGGTAAACGCATATTTTATCCGCGGGAAATTCAACCCGAACGCTTCAGCCTCGTTTTGGTTTTAAAAACAAAAATGATTTACACGATGGATTTAAAATGACGAAGAATCAAAAACATAAATCTTTTTTTTAGAAGGTCGAGTAATGATGTCCTCTTCACAAAGCAATGAAATCTTCAGTTTAAAGCAGCGTTTCTCTACCTCTTATCCTTGTGCCAGCCTTGAAATAGTTTTCATATCGCAGAAAACCCCTGCATAAACATTATTACATACCATTATATATATATATATATATATATATATATATATATATATATATATATATATATATATATATATTTATTCGAAAATTATAGCAAAAATGTTATAAAATCACTACAAAAGTAGCCATTTTGTTTCAACACCATCACTTGAGAAGACACCAGAAATGTTGAAACAAAATGGCTATTTTTGTAGTGATTTTATAACATTTTTATGTTATAATTTTCGAATAAAAGATCAAATTTGCTCTACTCTGTATTGAGCACTTTTTAAAGAATGGTATTTGTTGGTTATTGAAATTTATTTTGTATCCTGTACTTGAATATATATCTTTTATAATTTTATCGTCGTTCACGTGGTAAACAGACTATATGAACACTCGTCCTGTACTCGAGTGAGTTACTCAATGATACAAGAATCCGCCACGTACAGGTCCTGTCCACGAAGCAGTGACGTCATACAGTCATCGCTTAATATATTCCCTATGATTTTAAATAAACATAAAGAGTTGAAGCTTTTATTATAATAACCAAGGATTTTCCAACAATATATCGCACGTGTATAGTAAAATAACGAATATAAAATTAAAAAAGATTCACAACTGCATTAGCCTAGTTATCACCGTTTCGCGCGCAAACCCTGGCGACCTCTTCCGGAACTATAAGATTCCGGAACATCTGCTGAGAAACACCGGTTTAAACCATCACGCAATTGCTTCTCATCCCTGCCAACTGTAAAATTTAGATGGATTGAAAGAAGGAATGAAGGAGAAAAAGATGAGGAAGAAGGAGGCCATGTTGATGAGGAAGAATATAGAATCTCTCAATACGTAGCGGAAACACCAGAACAGATGTGACAGCAATATTTAAAGTGTTATTTACAAGTTTACTGAAGATGAGAAAGCACACTGATTTGCAGGTCGAAGCAGCTCTCATGGTGAAGATTATTTATTCAAAATGAGAGGTAACTACCTCCTATTGACAGAAAAGTTAAAACAGTTTAATTTATCAACAATTAGTTTAATGTATCAACCAATTTCTTAATTGGTCAATGCTGCTTATTCGATTTAGATGGATTGGAAGGAGAAGAAAGTGATGTTGTTAGTCATTATTATTAAAGTTGATTCGTATTTAATTTCGTCTCAATATTTTTAGTTACTTATTAGAATTTGATTCGGGCCGTTAATCTATCGTCGCGAGGAAACAACACAGGATGGAAAATAATGAACAAAAAATCGCATGTTTTTCATTAGTACACAGTTTTTGTTTCTTAGCAACTGTATGCTGTATTTAAACTTCAATTTAATGCATCGGCCAATTTGTTAATAAGAGGATGAAGCTATCTAATCATGCAAATCATAAAAGCAACCAAGAGTTTAACAGATTAAAAAGCGAACGAGAGAGGAAGCGGAAAAAGAAGAGGAAGCCGAAGGAGAGGAAGATAAAGGGGGGAAAGAGGAAGAATAAAGGAGAGGAAGATAAAGGGGGGAAAGAGGAAGAATAAAGGAGAGGAAGATAAAGGGGGGAAAGAGGAAGAATAAAGGAGAGGAAGAATAAAGGAGAGGAAGATAAAGGGGGAAAGAGGAAGAATAAAGGAGAGGAAGATAAAGGGGAAGGGAAGATAAAGGGGAAAGAGGAAGCCGAAGGAAGATAAAGGGGGGAAAGAGGAAGCCGAAGGAAGATAAAGGGGGGGAAAGAGGAAGCCGAAGGAAGATAAAGGGGAAAGAGGAAGCCGAAGGAAGATAAAGGGGGGAAGAGGAAGCCGAAGGAAGATAAAGGGGGGAAAGAGGAAGCCGAAGGAAGATAAAGGGGGGGAGAGGAAGCCGAGGAAGATAAAGGGGGAAAGAGAAAGCCGAGGAAGATAAAGGGGGGAAAGAGGAAGCCGAAGGAAGATAAAGGGGGGAAAGAGGAAACCGAAGGAAGAAAGATAAAGGGGGGGAAAGAAAAGCCGAGGAAGATAAAGGGGGAAAAGAGAAAGCCGAGGAAGATAAAGGGGGGGAAGAGAAAGCAGAGGAAGATAGAGAAGGAAAAGAGGAAGATAAAGCTGAAGAAGAAGACGCAAAGAAAAAATGTTATTAAACATTATCATTCATTTTGATTCAGAAAGAAAAGTTGAAGTTATGCACAGTTCAATACAATCTTCAGTCTGTGTGTCTGAAGTACTTAGATGAATCATGTGTTGCCGCTTCAAAAATCGAAAGAAAAGTGGAGGAAGAGCCTTTCAAATTATCGCACCACCTGTGATTATCGTCAGGAGGCGGTAATCCAACTAAAAACAATATATTAAGACAAAAGAAGGTTTCATCTTAATATATTTACTTTGGTTGCTTATTTCAATCCGATCGGAAGTAGTCATAAGCAGATCCAAAAACTTAATTGTTATACAATTGATGTATATTTTCTCCAACAAATCAAGTTCAAAGGAGGACTTGATATTGGGGCGATAATGGAAAATAATATCAATATATTTCCTGGTATATTTGTCCCGCAAACAATATTTGGCGGACTCGTGTGAATTCGGGGAAAAGGACACGAACAACAATTAATAAATGTATTATCAAAACATGTTACAGAAGGATAAAGCAAGAAACGAAGTTGAAGTCATGAACAGTTCAATACAATCTTCACTGTGTCTCTGAAATACTTACATGAAATGTGTATTGCCACTCCAAAAGTCAAAGAGAAAAGAGGAAGAGCCTTTCAAAGGACAGGGAGATTTGGAGAGAACTGATAAGAGTTATTTACAAAGTTATTGAAAATGAAAAATCACAATGATTTGTAACGTGTTTTCAAGTCGAAACAGCTCCCATGATGATATGTTCTTTTCTCTCTATGTTACTTTTGAATATAAATTCAGTTTGCAAAATAACATTTCTATATATAACGTATTTTCAAGACTATAATCTATGAGAAAAACCATTATTAGGGAGCGAAAACATTAAAAAAAAAACAATAATTAAGAAGACAGAAGATACTAACTGACACTGCATTTAAATGTTTGAATATCAAAAGGTGACTGTGGCACAAGTGAGAAGAAACTGTTGGTGTAGAATTTACGGTTGCATCTAGCCATTTCAACTATAAAATGAGACCTAGCTGCCAATCTAGTACTGCGCTTAAATTCATAAAGTCTAGGCACTGAAGAGAAAATATCATCATAAGAATTACCACGAAAATATTCATAGAAAAGGCACAGGGAAGCTATGTTACAGCGGTGGCAAAGTGACCGAAGCCGAAATGCCAGGTCAGGATGGATAACATTGCGGATTCTTTAGATTTTATTAAGAATCTCTAAAATACATTGCCGAAGCACCAGACCAGATGTGACAGCAATATTTAAGTTTTAGGTTTTTTATACATATATATATATATATATATATATATATATATATATATATATATATATATATATATATATATATATATATAAAACAGGGTACCACAAAATAAATATGTGTGAAATGGGAGGGAGATAAATCAGATGTTAAATTTTAAAAATTCCTGATTCCGTTTTCTTTTTTGTCAATCTGATCCTCTCGTAAATTTTGTTAGATGTAATATCATATTGCAAGCCTTTTTTTTGTTTTTATATTACTTTTTTCTATTTTTCAAGTGTACTTAATTTCTGTAAAGAGACCTATAGATTCTATTTCCGCCTCTAAGATATAAAAGTTTTAGAAGCTAATGTTTTGCGATTAAAAAAAAAAAAAAAAACGGAAAGTTTTTATTTATTTTGATAATTAATGGCCTAATGATTTTAGACAAACGATACATCTCAGCTAAAGAGCTTTCACAGATTGAGTTGAAGATAATCAATTTAATTTTATGTTTCGTTCTCAGTTTTAGTTCCAACAAAAAAAAAAAAAAAGAAATGGTGAGAGTTATTTCCCCTTAGATATGTAGTCACGTAACACGCCATTATAAAAGCAGAATAAGAAAAAAAACTATTCCCTTCAGACCTCTACACAGCAAGTATAGCAATGCATGGGAGTAAAGTAGGAATTCATTTCAATGACATTATGACATTTCTTCCTACTTTTATCTTTCCTTCTCGCACATACAAGTTTAAAATTTGAAACACTTTGATGTCAAAGGTACTAAAATATGGTCACGACTTTTTTCGTTGTTTTCGTTCAGATTTTAGAAATCGTTTTGCACTTCCTTGAACTTGCTTGTGATGTATTTTCCTCTAAAATACGTCATAATAAATACCGCAATTCCCCATAGCTGAGCTGCTTGATCCTCATACGTCGAATACGACGGGAGAGTCCCACCATATATCTATTTTTAAGACATGTTTCATTGTACAGTTTTAGACATTTTCTATTTATTTTCGATAAGTTCCTTTCATACTTGCGGATACGTTTTTTGATGTCATTATTGAAGAAAATCGCAGTGTTTATACATATTTGTTTTATTTCTAAGTACTTTCGACATATCCATGTCATCATCAGGGTATTGTTTATTATAAAATAAATATTATCGTATTTATTATTGTCAGAGACAAATTGTTGTTATCTAAAAATAAAATTTCTTACAAATTTCAATGTTTATAATAAACAATACCCTAATGAGGAGATGGATATGTCGAAAGTACTTGGAAATAAAACAAATATGTATAAACACGGCGATTTTCTCTCGTCCTACAATAATGACACCAAAACACTTATCCGTGACTATGAAAAGATCTTATCGAAAAGAAATAGACAGAACATGTCTGAACTATACAGCGAAATATGTCTTAATGAAAACATACTGCCGAAATATACGCATATTATATATATATATATATATGAGATAAAAATAGATGGAATAAAAATCCACAGTTCGTAGGATTTATCTTTAAAAAAGTGGCTCAATACAAAGAGTAAAATATTATTATTATAAATTGCAATAAAAACATTTTATATCGCTACACAAAAACTTTCATGTTTCAGTAATAAGATATGGTAAAACTTCGTTCAAGCGATGATTTGATAACTAGTGATAAAAATGATTTATTACTTAAATTTAAAAACCAATCTTATTATTGAAAAATGAAAAATTTTAAGCGATTGTTTTCGTAATTTATTATAATAAAATTCATATATATATATATATATATATATATATATATATATATATATATATGTAACAGGGCATACCTACTCCAATTTGGGGATTGAGTGTGACGGGGGGTAGAAGACGACTTCAATGGCTTCAAAAATCAGTCAGACAATAAAACCCTGATGATGACTCAATAGCCTAAAAGTGAAACTAAATTAACTGAACCATAGATTCTAAAGATTAAAATATGTTTGATTTTTAAAGTAAAATTTTTTTGTAAACTGCAAATGTCCTGGTAGACCGCACGTTAAAGTGACGCCGAAAAGTTCATACACGGTTGTTGATGAGAAAATCTTTAACTTTTCGCTTGGGTGATAATTACTAATTGTTTCTGAGAGTAGCTCACTGCCTCCCCTCGAAACAAAGATCTTGTTTGATTTATTCATATTCTCTTTTTTTGTTTTATTTCACTTTTTTTCTTTTTCAAATTTGATAATTACCTTTCCTCACATCCTTTAATTTAGGCTGCGAACATTCTAGAACAAGTACCTGATGAAGGCCAGAAAGCATAAAGGTCGAAACGTTGTGATAATAACGAAGATGGGGAGAATGAAAATAATTCGAATAGCATTGTGACATTTGCCTATTTTTCTGAGGTATTATGTACACTATTAACATTATTCGGACTATTGTCGTCACCTTTGTCGCCATATTTATGACAACGTTTCGGCCGCTGTACGCTCCGGCCTTCTTTAGGTGGATGGAATGTCGAACTGAACCCTTTATTTCGTTCACTGGGGTAGACTGTTCTAGTTCCACGTGCCATGTTTAATGGATGTCAGTTATCAGTTATCTCCTGTTAATTTCCCTCTGAAAGTTCTCCACTGCCTTAGCCGGGTATTGAACTCACACAAGTACACATGGCACAGTGGATAAAGACGTTAGTTAGATTCAGTGACAGGACCCAAAGAGTGCGAGTTCAATACCCGGTCTATAACAATTAGTAACGCCTGTCCGCTACAGTATCTTAGTTAATCTAGCTTTCCCTTCATGTTCCTTTAGTAAAAAGGAAGTTCCATTCACACATATTCTTTCCAAGAACAGCTACTTTATGGAACAAACTTTCGCGAAAATGCTTCCCCGAACACATCCATCTTAACCTTCTCATGTCTAGAGTCAACCGTTATCTATCCTACATATCCTCAAAATCTGCACTTACTACCCGATCCTACGTCCATACAACTTCATTTAGTAAATTTCTACCTTGAATGACTCTTGGGCCTTGTATTCGCTGAACATTATTAAAAAATATATAGTGACTATTTTTATTTGCTTCACAAGGCGATAATGCCACTAAGACGTAAGTACAGTCAGTCAGGTGCCATGCGTGATACACGCTTAGGCGATCATGTATATTTCGATACATGACTGACGAGGCAGATATTTTTCCCGGAGTAGATTTCCATTTCTTTCTACGGTAGACCAGTTGCCATCCAAGACTATAGAACCTGGTCTGTCCTGCTATTAACCCATATCTGGGGGGAGAAGAAGAAGATTCATACTTTTCCTAAAGGATTTGCACGTAAGTGAATGTAATGGATTCGACTGGAATTCGAACTCAGCTCTCCGATTTCTCAATCGGATCCGTTATCCATTACTCATCTGTGAAAGAGAATGCAAAGATTTTAGAATTTTGAAGGAACCAGAAACAAAGGATAAACCTTTATTCCAGTGCAAAATTCATATTTGTCAAACGGTTCTTTAACAAAGTAATTAAAATCTTCCAGTATTGTCTTATTCGATTAGCATGGAAAGGAAGAAAAAATACATTTAAAAGAGAATATCAGATTTTTTAAATAAGCACTTATTCCAAAACAGAAAGTTCAAGGACAAGTATTTATTTAGGTTTACTTAGGTCTCATGACCTGCCCCTGTCTTAACTGGTGTCATGCCAAGTTAAATTCAGAAGTAATTGTTGGGTGTCGGCCATATTTGCTCAGAGTTGCTTCAAGTTGAGTTTCACTGATAATGAATAAATAAATAAATAAATAAATAAATAAACCCTGTGTAAGTAAATACACACCCTGATTTAGATACACAGTAAAGTTTTCAGAGTAAGGAAGGACAAAGAGAAATGTCTTGCAAAACGGTGCAGCTTTTTTTGTTTGTTTTTTCATGAAATAATAGCCGTCAGATTTTACATCAAACTCTGAAGCTGTTATACAGCCAATTATCAACCTTCATAAAAGCCGCCAAGATTTATTGGGATTATTATTGTGATTATTGTATCTTAATCTAGAAGTAATACGTGGATTATTTTTCACGTAATTATAGATAAATTCATCAGATTCTGTTAGAAACATTTGCTTTAACTACCGACAATACATTTCTCTCCGAGTTTAATGTACTTCTATGGTAAAATCATTAGCAATTCATTTGATACATATAATAGCCTTATTCTATCATTAATACATGTGTTAATGCCTAACCAAAGGAAGTATTTTCTTCCTGATCTTCAATGTGTTTTATAAGTTTAGTTTGCTTTATTTTGTTTTACGGCATATCAACCTCAATGGGTTATATAATGCCGACAAGATTTTTAGGATAGATTCGTATGAATAGAATATGTATTCTTTGGTTTAGATTGGTTTGGTTTATTTTGTTTTACAGCATATCAACCTCAATGGGTTATTTAATGCCGACAACATTTTTAGGATAGATTCGTATGAATAGAATATGTATTCTTTGGTTTAGATTGGTTTGCTTTATTTTGTTTTACAGTACATCAACCCCAATGGGCTACCCAATGCCGAAAAAACTTTTTATTACTGGCAATATTTTGTTTTATCAAAAATCTGCTTCTGGCAACATTTCTCCTTCGAAATTGCATTACTGGTAATAATTGCTTTCAAAAAAAGTATTGCTGGTAATAACTATTTGCCATAGCTGGGACCCTAACAGGTGCTACCACCCCGGGTCAGGTTGGACCTGGGAACACCAGCAATTAAGAGGTGGTTCCACGCTCCGCAAAACCTCCCGATCTGAGGCCTTGCTGCTGGACATAGTTTATCGTCTTACCCAGGACGCGGATGTAGTTTAACGTCTTACCCAGGATAATCAATGTGTTTTATAGTAAAAATGATTAGCAATACACTTATATATTTCTACTACCCTATCAATGACATTTCATCACGTGTGCGACAAACAAATAAGAAACAACGTATTTTGGTAAAAAAAAAAAAGTTTTAATTTAATTTTAGTTATTTAGTAATTATAAGTAAAAGAGACTTTGTAAGTCACATATACAATAATAGTAACGCCATCGAATAATTCCCATATAGCTATTTTTCCTTTACTCGTCACGTGATCTAATTATTTCAAGATGAGGTCGATTGTGCTTGATATTTGGCGATAAGTGTCGGAAACGACACTTCATTCCTATATGACCCCTAACTAGCTAGCTTGAGTAAATGGATGGCGAAGCAAGGTTTAGGAGAGATAATTTATTAAGAGTTGCGAAGAAAATTGTGGAGAGCCATAATCGCCAAAGAAGAAGAATACTTCCATGAAGCCAGCAAACTTAAGTTAGCTGATGGCGGAACATGGCTTGGATGAGATAGCAAAAAGAAAATAAATCTCTAGCTACAAAGGATAGGAAATTGTGGAGAGCCATAATCGTCAACGGAAACTAAAAAAACAGAGGTGGAGAACGGAGACGGACTAGAGAGGTGGAGAACGGAGACGGACTAGAGAGGTGGAGAACGGAGACGGACTAGAGAGGTGGAGAACGGAGACGGACTAGAGAGGTGGAGAACGGAGACGGACTAGAGAGGTGGAGAACGGAGACGGACTAGAGAGGTGGAGAACGGAGACGGACTAGAGAGGTGGAGAACGGAGACGGACTAGAGAGGTGGAGAACGGAGACGGACTAGAGAGGTGGAGAACGGAGACGGACTAGAGAGGTGGAGAACGGAGACGGACTAGAGAGGTGGAGAACGGAGACGGACTAGAGAGGTGGATGCAGGTACATATCTACGTAAGGTGGAGTGGCTCCTTTTATATATCCATCAAAAGCTGATATGAAAACAACACCTGTGCGATCAACAAAGCCTACATCAGGTCAGGCCTGGTTTTCGGAGCCCAAACAGCATTATCACTAACCCAGGGAAGCCCAGCACCACTTGAAATTGTCACCAGACTTTGTTAGGTTTTTTTCTCAATGTTTCTGTCAACGTTCGTACAAAGTTATCATCCTTCTCCTAAAATGAAATGTTAAAAAAATATGAAAACCGTGAACTTTAGATGGAAACTAAAGACGACGTTGTACCTTATCCAATCTGAAACGATTGACATTTTGCATAGAGCCAGACAAAGCACTGTAGAGAATGCATGGGTATTATGAGTAGGAGGCTAAGTACTGAAAACTCCATTTTTGCAACCAGACTTGGGATGATATTTACAGATTAGTAGCAAAAAGATAAGAAAAATAAAATTGTGCACCATTTTTCTAATTATTTGATCATAAACGGTTGGATAATTCCCGGAAAGACATATGCCGAATGAAATATTCCTCTATTCGTTCATTCAGTGTTTTTTTTGGTGGTTTTTTTTTTTTTTTTTTTGTTTATTTTTTAAATATTTCTTTTAGAAATCATTGTTACTATTATTATTTAATGTGATATCCTTTTCGATTCTCAGATGCTCTGGCCATGTGATGATCACATATCAGCTCTTACTCGTAGACCCAACATTTACCACAGCACATGAGCTGCCAATTCCATCGATGTTAGGTGTCCCCCCAGGTCGTCCTGCGTAGCAAAAAGATTCATGGAAATTTCCCCCTGTGCGCCAAGCACAACGGGGATAACGAACTGCACCTTTGTATATTTCTCCGACTTACCCTGCCAGGTCAGGCTACCTCTCTATATTCGCCTGTTCACCTTCACAATGTTCTTATCCAAATATACAGCAACGTCTATCCATTCATTACTCAGTTGCACAATATTGATATCAGGACGATTGCTCTCCAAGCGCTTGTCAGTCAAAATAACTTGAGCTGCTACATGGAACAGTTCTTTGATGTGCTCTTCCAGGTATTGGTAGATATGTATTTTCTCTTATTTAGCCTCCATGATGTTGTTTGCTGTAACCTAGGGAAGATTACTCAATAGAATAATCACACGAAGGTTGGTAATGAATGATAACACTTAGGACAAGAACAATATATATAAGATTCGCCAGCGGCGCGTAGAAGTATTCAACTGCTAGAAGCGAGTCAAGAGAATTCCACAATGAATCTCCAACTGCAGGATATCTACCAACCGCCCCACGCGGTCAGATGTGGCACAAGGCTGAATTTAATGTGGTATATCCGAGCCCGTAGGCTCGGCCAAAAATTCCCTGTAGACCCCGCATAAAATGGGTTCAGGTAGCTGTTTCCCAAGACGAGATTCTGCTCTTCGACATAGCCTCGTCTGGGGATCCTCTCTGCTCGGAAGCAGAGAGTTTGACCAACACAGCTGGAGACGAGTCTCCAAATGCAGACCAACATACAGTATTTACTATTATATTTATGTGAATGGGAACATATCCATTATCGTCCGTAGGTATACTACAACATTATTCCTGTTGAATATTGGTTAGCTTGCAATAGGTACTCTCCTATAAATTTATAAAATTAGCTGGCTTGCCTTTAAACGGGGACACAAGAAGGTAGCCATGTTAACAGGAAAGTCGTTTGACTTCTACAATCCCGAGGTACCGCAATGTCTATCAGGATCCCTTAATGTCTGCTCTTGTGCAGTTGAAAAATTCCAAACCTGACTAAGACACCATTTTTTTTTTTTTTTTTTTTACATGAACTATTTGATCATAAACAGTTGGATAATTTCCGGAATGACATAATCCGAATGAAATATTCTGCCATTCGTTCATTCAGGGATTTTAGAAAAAAAAACTAATGCTAGAAATGATTATTATTATTTAATGTGATATCCTTTTCGACTTAGATGTTCCAGCCAAGTAATGATGATCATATATCAGCTTTTACCCGCAAAACTTACCACAGCATACGAGCTATTGCAAACAGTGCTGTCATCTGGTCACTTCCAACAATGTTAGGTATCCTCAAGTCATCCTGCATAACAGAAACATTAATGGAAATTGTCCCGAATATGCCAAACACAACGGGGACAACTGCTGCTTGGTAAATTTCTCTGATTTGCCTTGCCACCTCTCTATATTCGCCTGCTCACATTTGCTATGTTCTTATCCAAATATACCGCAACGTCTATCCATTCACGCCTACTCTTGCGCACAATTGTGACATCAGGGCGATTGCACTCCAAGCGCTTGTCAGTCAAAAGAATCGTATCTCACATGAGCTTCACTTGCCCATTCTCGACTACTGGCATTATTATTTTTATTAAATTATTTGTTACTATAATCATCATCATTGCAAACTGAACTAAAAATTGCCTCATTCATGAAATTAAAAAAAAAAACTATCAAAATTGCCCTAGCAAACCTTTCGCTCTGATGTGCTATTTTTGCTGTGTTAGTGTAAGTATAAATATATATAAAGAAAACTCATTTATTATATTCGGACTAATGTCCTCATCTTTGTTATTATAACAACGTTTTGGCCATTGTAGCCTTTCCCTTCCTGGAGATGCATGAATTAGTCCAAATATAAATAGCAACACCTCATCCCAGAAAGCCAGACAGAATATATCACTTTAAACGTTATTTTTAGTGAATACTTGTATTTAATAAATAAACGGAGCATTTACTCAAACATTATATTTATTTTCTTCTAGCGACTCGAATTTACGAGAAATCTTTTTAAAAGCTAAGAATCTTACGCTCTCTGGGAGATGAGAAAAATTTCGGGAACTTCATGACGAAGGAAGTATCGCTTAAAGGTACAATTCGGTCTTGCCGGACTAATTGGTATTGTTTAGCTAAGCTGCGCGTATCGGATTCAACGATAGCTCCTTTTACGCAAAGGGATGCAGATTCGAATCCTGCCAGAGAGCGTAATTTTTTTAACAAGATTTCTCAAACATTCAGGCAGGCAGACCAACATAAATATACCGTTTAATAAACATAGCGTCTACTGAAATAACGTTTAAAGCGATCAGTCTGTCGCGGATTAATAAAAAGAAAACCATTACTTTCTCTAAAATATAATTGACATGAGACATCACTGGGAGAATAGGATACACACCGAATATATAATTCATTTCATGTCTCAAAGATACAACCAGTTTGTCTGGAAGTCATTTCAGTAAAATAACACCAATGGGTGGGCGCGATATTCATAAGTGAGTTTGTAGGTTCAAGTAGGGATTTCCGAAATAAGTTTTTATTTCCACCCGAAAGCTATATGCCCAGTTGCCAGCAGTATTTACTTGAAAGAATCCAATTTGCTTGGTGTCATCCCCGACTCACAAAAAGGCTAAACGTTTGACCTTAGTTTAAAGATGTCCTTCAAGGTTATTGACTTTTAATAGAGCCACCATCAGTTGAGCAAGTTACAGGGTCAGTAAAATTATGAACAAAAGTGAAAAAAATGACGCACAGCAAAATAGAAAAGAGAATATGAAGAAAAGAGAAAGAAAAAGGAAAAATGGGGTAAAAAGAGAAGAGAAATGAGAAAAGGAAAGAAAAGAAAAAATTAAAATAAGGAAAAGAGGAAAGAAAAAAAAGAGGAAAGAAAAAAAGAAAGAAAAAAAAAGAGGAAAGAGAAAAAAAAAAAAAAAAAAAAAAGAGGAAAGAAAAAAAGGAAAGAAAAAAAGAGGAAAGAAAAAAAGAGGAAAGAAAAAAAAGAAAAAAAAAAAAGAAAGAAAAAAAGAGGAAAAAAAAAAAAGGAAAGAAAAAAAAAAAGAAAAAAAGAAAAGAAAAAGGAGGAAAAAAAAAGGAAAGAGGAAAGAAAAAAAGGAAAAGAAAAAAGAGGAAAAAAAAAAAGGAAAGAAAAAAAGAGGAAAGAAAAAAGAGGAAAAAAAAAAGAGGAAAGAAAAAAAGAAAAAAAAAAAAGAGGAAAGAAAAAAAAAAAAGAAAAAAAGAAAGAAAAAGAGGAAAGAAAGAAAAAAAGAGGAAAGAAAGAAAAAAAGAGGAAAGAAAGAAAAAAAGAGGAAAGAAAGAAAAAAAGAGGAAAGAAAGAAAAAAAGAGGAAAGAAAGAAAAAAAGAGGAAAGAAAGAAAAAAAAGAGGAAAGAAAAAAAAGAAAACTATGATACAATGACTGCAGCTGGTAGTTAAAAAGCTCGGAGTCATCTCCCTTGGACATTTATTTTTGTCAATTCAGACTTCATAAAAAAAAAAAAAAAAAAAAATACAGAAATAGGTTGACCGATTGTATTAGAAAAAGGTCCATTCTCTAAATTAGCCCATTTTAATGATACTGCGCAAACAAAATCGCGTTACAATGTGCCGTTTTTGCTGCGTTATAGTAGTGAATCTAGACAGAAATAAGAACACAGTAAGGAAAATAATACAAGGAAAAAATAAATAGAAAAGGTAAAACAAGATAACACTTGCCATCCTAACGCTATATCTAAAATATTTCTCCACCATGAGAACTGAAATTAAATGTTTATATCAACTGCCATAGAAGAGAACGTGTATTATAATCTCATATTTCCACAAGTCTGCATGAACGAGTCGTGCCAAATTTATTGGTATGGATAGTGAATTCGGTGAACCGATTCAAATCGTGAGTTAGTTGCAATCCCTTAATATTAGTGCCCTTGGAAAAAGGGTCAAGACACCATGCCATCTCTTCCCGCCAGCCCCAGTTATATGGATTAAATAGCAGAGTGGTCCGAACTTTCTGGCCCTGGGAGGCAAACACCCTAAATGAAAGACAACTCTGGGTTCAAATCCGGGGATGACAACAGGAAACCACTCCACTGTCAGACCACGAACTACCGCCAGTCACGATGAACGGATGTCTCCTTGAGAAGTCCACGTGACTCGAGAGGATATTGGACAGCAAACACACAACCGACCTCAAGTGGAACTCCTAGATACGATCCATCGCTAAAGATGCAGGCAAAATGACCGGCTCCTTGTATCACTCTAGTAAGTACCTGACTCCTCAGGCTATGCTCTACATTTACAAGAGCCAGATCAGGCTAAAAATAGAGTACTGTTGTCATATTTACGCGGGAGCTCTCCAGACCTCACTTTCCAGTCTTGATAGAGCTCAAAAGCTTCTCAGAGTCCTTGTTGGAGAAGAATTATTTTCTACTCTCCAACCTCTCTCTTACAGGCGGGAGGTGGCTAACCTCTCGCTGCTTTATCGCTACTTCCATGGAAAGTGCGCGGACGAACTGCATTCCTTGGTTCCGCCAGGTCTAACTTCCACAACTAGTACCCGCTATGTGACTTACATAGTAGCAACCCACCCACATCCTCTTCGTATTCCATCGGCGAGAAGTAAGTTCTACTTAAACAACGACTTCCCGCGAGCCACTGCCCTGTGGAACAGACCCCCAAGGGGATGTTTCCCCGATCACTACAATCTTAACCTGTTCAAGTCTAGATTTAACCGTTATCTTCCCCTCCTATCTGTATAAACTGCCTCTTAATGTAACCCTCTACATCGTGCTCTCCCCCCACCCCAAGTCTTGAACAAGGTGAGACTTACAGTATAAAAAATATAGAGGAAAGTTCATTTGAACAATAAATAAATAAAACTTGACTGGGAAGCAAGAAGCCGGAAAAACGTTCCACAAGTGAGAAGTGCGATGGAAGAAACTGTTAGCATAGAACTTACGGTTGCATTTGGCCCTTTCAACTGTAAAATGAGTTTAGGTACCATAGAGGAAAGTAATATGTATTTTGTAAAATACAAAAATGTGAATAGGGAAAACTGAGTTTCATCTGTCTTCTAATTAAATTCAGTTAGCCCAAATCACATACCACAGAATTCCATACACCCAAAGAACACATTCTTGGTTACCATCCTTACTACAGCCATCACAGTACCCCAGAATCTCTATTAACTCTTAACTTGTGCCCATGCTATCATTTACGGTGCTCTTGCCATATTTTGGCGGGAGCTGCCCAGTCCGCACTTTCCTGCCTTGATAGTGTTCAAAAGCTTCTCGAAGTCGTTGTTGAAGAAGAAGAATTTTCTACTCTCCAACAGGTGAGATGTGGTGAGCCTCTCACTGCTCTATCGCCAATTCCATGAAAAGTGCTCAGACGAACTACATTCCTTGGTCCCGCCAGGTCTAACCTTAGCGGCTAGGACCCGCCATGACATTTACATAGTAGCAAACCACCTACATTGCCTTCGTATTCCATCGGCGAGAAGTAAGTTTCACTCGAACAGCTTCTTCTCATGAACCCTGTGGAACTGACTCCCAAGAGGATGTTTCCTTGATTCACAAATTTATACGCTTGAAATTTTGCCAGAAGCTGGTTTCAGGAAAATAAATCAGAAATTTTAAAAGTCTGTAGTTATAACGAAATGCCATGACGATGAAATGTTCATATAACCCATGGATGGCCAACCTGTGGCGCATGCGCCATAAGTGTAGCATTTCATCCTTTTGATGAAAAGAAACTAAGCCACTTATACTCATTCATTTCAGTGATTTTATATTTATTGCACGTCCTTTGCGAAAGTGCTAAAAGGATACGCCCCTCGTCATAAGCATATATTTTTCAAATAAATAGATTTTATTATACCTTTAAAATATGTCCATATTACAACACGTACTGAAAGGAAGTGAATGTTTGTGTGGCGCATTTAAATTAATCGTACAAAATATTGGCGCATGGAATCAAAAGGTTGGCCACCCCTGATATAACAGATTAAATGATCTGACACTAAAATATTTAAAACAAATTTAAGTAACTTCGTTGCTTATCGAAAAGATATACGTTTGCATACTTTCAAAAAATTGGCAGGACTGGGCAGCTCCCGCCAAAATATTGTATGACAAAGTGGAAAAAGTTTACTTGTGATGCGTTTCGTCCTCCAGGACTTCAATTTTGTTATGTTAGTAGGACTACACATGCGCCCGACAGAGGGGTGCTGGTAATTTTAGATTTTTTTTCATGAATAGACAACGTCCCCCATAAACTGGCGAAGGCCATAACAAAACTTCTAACCCCTCTCCTTGGAACAATCCGTTTATCTGAAAGAACTCGGGTAGCCTAGTTGAAAAACTAAGGGAAATGTACATGACCGACAAACGCATAGCCAGTCTAGATATAAAATTCCTCTCCACCAACGTCCGAGTTGAAAAATGCCTAAATCTCTTTAAAAAAGCATTCAACACAAAGATAAAGCTCTCTCTCTCTTTCAACAGTTAAACTAATAAAAATCCACCATCTCATCACCAATCAATGCTACTTCATATTTAATGATTGTTACATATAAAAATTTGGATTACCAATGGGATCGCCTCTCAGTGCAATGATCGCATGTATCTTCTTAGAATTTTTTGAATCCGGTCCTTTCCAAAACATTTTGCACAAATAATCAACATACTTCCGTTATATTGATGATGTTCTACTTATATATCCTCGTGATACTGATTTACCTAACCTAGTAGATCAACTAAACAAAGTCGAATACACAATGGAATTTACATACGAAATGGAAGAACACAATTCCCTACCCTTCTTATCAATCTTCAATGCGTTAATATCAGTTTAAAACTCGGTGTCCACCAGAAATCAACCCTCAGAAATTACCTAATAAATTTCTATTCTCATCATAATTAAAATCCGGCATAATCATCAAACTGCCTTAGAGCTCTAAGAATATGCAGCTCGGATTATTTATGAATAAATTCCTTATCTTCTGTTCTTAAAATTATCCGAGTCTTTCCTCGTCATTATCAACCTCCATTAATCTTCTTGGCATAAGTAAATCAATCATTTTAACCCCAAAATCCCACGCCACTATATCATCTCTATGAAACAATACTCGGAATTCCTCCAAGAACCAGTATTGTAGAAGTCCGATGACTACTTCACAGCTAACCTTGTTTCCAAATCATAAAACCCGGAAGGTTTTATGATTTGGAATCATTGATAAATAAATTGGCCTGTTTCTACCATCCAAAAATTTTTTTTGTTTTTATTCTTGTTCATAATTTGTCAGTTTGACTTATTTAGATTTTTGTCCATTGTTTACATTATTCGGACCATTGTCCTCATTTTTGTCGCCATATTTATGACAACGTTTCGGCCGTTGTACGCTCCGGCCTTCTTCAGGTGGTTGGAATGTCGAACTGAACATTTTATTTCGTTCACTGGGGCAGACTGTTCTAGTTCCACGTGCCGTGTTTAATGGATGTCAGTTATCAGTTATCTCCTGTTAATTTTCCCTCTGAAAGTTCTCCACTGCCTTAACCGGGTATTGAACTCACAATCTTTGGGTCCTGTCACTGGATCTAACCTCAAGGACAATGGCACTGTGGATAAAGGCGTTAGTTAGACAGGACCCAAAGCGTGTGAGTTCAATACCCAGTTAAGGCGGTGGAGAACTTTCAGAGGGAAAATTAGCAGGAGATAACTGATAACTGACATCCATTAAACGTGCAACTAGAACAGTCTACCCCAATGAGCGAAATAAAGGGTTCAGTTCGACATTCCAACCACCTGAAGAAAGCCGGAGCGTACAACGGCCGAAACGTTGTAATAAATATGGCGACAAAGATGAGGACAATAGTCCGAATAATGTAAATAATGTACATAATACCTCATCTCAGAAATATAGATAGATTTTTGTCATCACCAAACTTGACTCTTTTTAACAAACAACAACGGTTGAAATACTGGACTTCATTTTGCAAAGCTTGGAATGAGAAAGGTTAAATTTCTTTTGTATGTTTACAAGGTGGAGTGATGGAAAGTTCTTCATCTGATCAAATGAACAGACATCAGGTTTTCTCTTTGATTCTATTTATTGGGTTGGGAACATTTCAGCACCCTAACCCCCCCCCCAATTTGTTGTATAGCTTTCAGAAATTATTTATCATGATTTAGTTTTCCTCCTTTTCATCAATACATTGTAAAGACTATTTTAAATTCATTCTTTTAAATATTGGCATAAAAATCAGTTTGGTAACAAAAACAAAACGATTGTTGAGTTTAAAGCAAACCCAGGGTCTTCTTTTTAATTGGTGTTCCATGGAATCGATGCTCTCTGCTTGCTATCATCTGAAAATCATCATGGAACTGAATATTTCACTTTCAGTTCTCTCATGATTAAAAGAGGTGTACAGCCCACAATAAAAAAAAAAAGGATGATTGAAAGAGAGATGGTAATTCACGTTGCATTTAAATTGTTGTATATTGTTGTTGACTGGAATACAATAAGTTGAAAATGTGGCACAAGGCCAAAAGGGGGGAGTAGGCTGGTCTTCAATCTGTCTTGTCTTAAACCTAGCTAGCCATAATTACTGACCCAAACATACCATAGTATTCCTTAAACCAAACAAATTCTTATTTACCATTCTTAGTGCAGCCACCATAATACCTCAAAGTCTCTATGAAGTCCTAACTAGTTCCCAAAGAGGAAAACAATATTTATTTTGATACAATACAAAAATGTGGCACAAGGCCAAAGGTGGGGGAGTAGGCTGGTTTTCAGTCTGTCTTGTCTTGAACTTAGCTAGCTACAATCATTGACCCAAACATACCACAGTATTCCTTACACCAAACACATTCTTACTTACCATTTTTATTGCAGCCACCGTAATACCTTAGAGTCTCTATGAAGTTCTAACTAGTCCCCATATGTACAATTTGTCTGTAGGGTGAGGAATAAAATTAACAACATTTGAAAATGAAACCGCAATGAATATTTACAGTAAATACAATTTATATACAATAAACTAAAGAAAATAGTCCTTACACCAAACAACAAATTCTTATTTAACATTCTTACTGCAGCCACCCTAATACCTCAAAGTCTCTGTGTAGTCTTGTCTAGTTCCCATATGTACAATTTGTCTGTGGTGGTGGGGAATAAAAATAATTATATTTAAAAATGAAACTCCAATGAATATTAACAGTAAATACAATTTATATACAATAAACTAAAAGAAAATAGTCCTTACACCAAAACAACACATTCTTACTTACAATTCTTACTGCAGCCACTATAATACCTCAGAGTCTGTATGAAGTTCTAACTAGTTTCCATAAGTACAATTTGTCTGTGGGGGTGGGGAATAAAAATAACAACATTTAAAAATAAAACCCCAATCAATAAAATTTATATACAAGAAACTAAACAAAAGAGGAGAGTTCATCAGAACAATTACCATGAAATTATTTATAGAAAAGTCACAGTGAAGCTGCATTATGGCAGTAAGAAAGTGACTGAAGCTGAGATGCCAGGTCAGGAAAAATAACATTGCAGATTTTTCTTTGGATTTTATCATGGATCTCTAAATATATAATTTTTATTAGCTATCAGGGATGTGTGGCTAACCCAATGGATAATGGATTTTGCAGACAGAGTTCAAGTTCTAGCCTAGTCTGTTGCCGCCAATCTAGTACTGTGCTTAAATTCATAGAGTCTAGGTACCATAGAGGAAAGTAATATTTATTTTGAAAAAAAATACAAAAATGTGGTACAAGGCCAAAAGTGGGGGGAAAGAGGAAGGCTGGTCTTCAATCGGTCTTGTCTTAAACTTAGCTAGGCATGATTACTGACCCAAATATACCACAGTATTCCTTACACCAAAACAACATTCTCACTGCAGCCATTATAATACCTCAAAGTCCCGATGAAAGACTAACTAGTCCCCCCTATGTACAGTTTTTGTCTGTGGTGGGAGGAGAATAAAAACACAGAGGAAAGCTCATCAGAACAGCTCTCAGGAACATATTTATAGAAAAGATACAGGGAAAGTGATTGAAACCTAGATGCAAGCTCAGTATTGCAGATTCTTCTTTGGATTTTTGTTAAGGATCTCCAGTTATATAGCAAAATACAGACTAAACGTGGCAACAATATTCAAAGCATGAACGCATGGTGGACCTATAGATATGCAAGATAGATTCTGGCGAGAAAAATTGTCTAACATGTCACAGTTAACAACTTTCTTATTAGCAAACTTAAAACAGCAAACGTCGATAACACTCGAGCTATTTTCAATCATGCTGTCGTCGGGACGCCATCGATTCTTTATAAAATTCTTTCTCGTTCGAGATATTCACTCAGTTTTCTTTTTTCTTCTAATATTAATTTGTCGTCTGCTGGGACAGCGAAAGCTCCAGTTTAATTTTCTTCCCGTTGTTTACAGTAACTTAGCCTGGACTTCATTGGTAGAACTTTATACCTTCTTTCCCAAGAACATGTTGTAGAATAGGACTCAGCGTGCTTTCTGCTCTTCCCTACTTCTGTGACAATGGACTGCTCCTACTTATAAATAACGCAAGTAGTCACATTAGAGTAGGATTTGAGTAGTATTTGATTCATTCAAGTTTATCCATTCTCTGTATGAATATTTAGTAAACCTTTTGTTTGTTTTCCCTACCTAGTCTTCTGTTCCTTCGATACTCTAACTACGGCCTTCTTAAGGCTCGGTTATTGTGAACAAAGACAACATTACAACAGATCGTCTGCTTTGGAAAGTTACCATTAATTCGCATGGTCAAATTATTGTTATGTTAATGATATGTTCATTGATTTTGCGACATATCCACTTACGTCGAAATCTGTTTTTTTGATTATCATTTTTAAGTATAATACTTCTATGTACCGTGTCCATTTAGAACGTTGGCAATCATGGCTCTCCACAATTTCTTGTCCTTTGTAACTCTTAACAAATATTGTCATTTTGTTATCCCTTATAAACATTGTTCTGCCATCCATTTATTCAAGCTCGCTAGGTAGGTTCTACGTTATTTTCCTCTGTCTCTCTTATCTTTAATCTGTACTGTGAGTATCAAATTCTCCAAACCCTCTTTCCTCAAGAAATTTCACTCTCGCTTCCTGATAGTATAAGTGCCCTTTTGGCTTCCATTTTCTCTAAAGCTTTGTCTTAACTCAAATGTTCGGTCTATGGAATTCTCAGCATCCTTCTATACAATCACATTTCTGTAAAGAGATTATCCAGGATTCAGGAGGACTGATATTACGTAACAGTTCAAGTTTCTTCTGAAGCTTTGTGGAGATTGTACAGCAGTCACTGCCATATAGGATTGATATTACATAACAGTTCAGTACTCTTTTCTTTGTTTCTAATGACATTTTCTTGTTTCTTCCTACTTTGCTTAGCTTTTGGAAGGCATATTTCACTACCCCAATGCGGATTTCAGCGTTGCACTTTCCGACCTCTGTTAAAACACTTCCCAGATATTTAATTTGTTGTAGTTGTTTGATTTTGGTAGCTCCGATTTGTAGTTAGCATGTTGGGCTGTTACTTTTACTGACAACAATTCTATCTTCTTATAATTGATGTTTAGTCCTTTCTTCTTGCTTTCCTTCACAGCCTTCTGTAAGCTTGCTTGTAGTTTTCTTTCTGTACCTGCTCTCAACATGGTGTCATCTGCATAACTTATGTTGTTAAGAGCGTGGCTGCCAATACTGAAACCTGGTCAGACTTAATTCTCTCAGAATCGTCTCACTGTATAGGTTGAATAAGTCCGGTAAGAAGACGCATCCTTGTCTTACGCCCCTTTCTATTTTTTTATATATACTGAATTCATAATCTATCCGTATGCAAACGGTTTGCTGACAGTATAAGTTCTGGATTATTCTAATATCCTTCTCAAATATGTCAAGATTACTTAGCAGTTCCGACAGTTTTTTGTGACGTATTTTTCCAAAGGTTTTTACTGGGCCATTACCCGAGAACTGTGGTACGGCAAGGTTGCAAGTATATGCATTTTAAAGATTTTGTTTGTGATACAAAATTTAATGATGGAAACTGATACATTTAAAATATGGATTTAAAACTGGAGAAAATGTGACATTTAATACAGGAAGAAAAAATATTGGGAGTTAACCGTTTTCACCCCTCGCTTATCAGAACTCAATCTATGATAATAAAAGTAGGTACAGACTAAAAAAGGAAAAACACCAACACACTGCATTGTTAATACACTAACACTAAATATTTATACACAGACCATAGTAAGTCCTAGCAGCCACTCCTATTTACACAGGGAAGGTTGCTTAGACTAGAATTAATAAAACTGTCTCAAGTACGTTGAAGTGAAATTCTAAGTATGATATGGACAAAATAGCGAATATGTTCTTACCAGTATGTTGTGGCATATTGGCGATTGTTTTACGACATAGCAAACACAGAGTTATGCAAATTATGACTCAGCTGACTCCCTCTTGGTAAAGGCCGGAGTATGTAGATAAATTATCATTTGAAGAAGTTCGTAAACGACGCATAGACATTTTAAAAAATAAATAACAGAACTTGTTTTGAGGAGATACAATTTGTTTGATAGACGGGAACAATTGCGTCTCGGACAGTTGTGTGTCTGGACATTTGCGTACCAGACAATTGCGTCTCCGGACATTTACGTCCCTAGACAAATGCATCCCTGGATAATTGTGTACCTCTGGTAATTTTTTGAAGTGTTAATATAAAAAAAAATTTAAGTGTTGTTTAAAATAGAAATTTGAACACCAATACCTTTAATTACTCTAAACAAGCAGAAAGGTAGTTGCCATAAATAAAAAAAGAGAAAATTTTCTTTTTTAAAGCAAGAGAAAATTAAGCTAGCAATTTCAGTTCACTCCAGCAGTGCGTACCACAAACATCTAATAAATTCTGGATTTTATAGATTGTATTTTTATTTGGAACTCATGACTAAGTTCCGAAAATCAAACACTGGCTGAAAAATATTTATGGGACGAGAGAAATTACAGCTACCAGTATCATAAGAAAAAAGTCGATGAAACAAAAATATATTGGCGATGTGTAGAGCGATCTTGCAACATTGTTAATCTGTCATCGGATTTTAAACAAAAATAAACTTAATTTTTTTATTTTTTATTTTATTGCTTTTTAAAAAAAATGTTTACTACCTGTGCTTTTTTCAAATTTTATAATTGTCTTTAAAAACTTAAAATAAAAAATTATCACCGGTACACAATTGTCCAAGGAAGGCAATTGTCCAAGGACGTAACTATCCTAGAAACATCTTGTTTGCTCAAATCCTGATGTTAAGTGATGTAATTTTTATATTTACTTGACATTAATAAGACTCTCACAGTGCAGTACTTAAGAAAAAAATCTCTTGTAAAATAGAGCTGCCAGGGATTTGGCTAATGATCTTTTTTGTACCTTTTTACCGTACCCAGTACTCCAATTACAACTGGCATGGCAGAGTACCTCGGCGTGGTGTAATGGGTAGCAACCTTGTGTCACTAAAACAGTTACGACTGAATAGTTAATTCGATCCTCATTGGGTGCCTCATACTTTCGGCCTTGTGCCACATTTAAGCAACGCTTAGGAAATCAATACCATCGGCATGGTAGTAGCTTTAACGTTCTATTATTTTCTTTCAATATCTTTATTTTTTACACTACTTACATTGTTCGAACTGTTGTCCTCATCTTCATTTCCGTATCCACGATGTTTTGGCCGTTGTATGCTCCAACCTTCTTCAGGTGACTGGAATTGAAGCCTTTATTTCGTCCACCGGAATAGACTGCTCTAGTTCCGGATGTATCAGTATCATTTATCTCCCTTTAAATCAACTCTCCAAATTGTTGTCCACCTCAGCTGTAGGTCAGGAATTGAACTCACAACTCTTTGGGTCAAGTTACTGGATTCAACCAACGCTTTTATCCACTGGGCCATGTGTCCTTGAGTTAAAGGGACATAACTGATACTGAGACATCAGGAAGAGGTGCGGCATGTGGAACTAGAACAATCTACCCTGGTGGACAAAATAAAGGGCTCAGATCGAAATTTTATTACCTTGAAAAAGGCCGGAGCACACAACGGCCGAAAGGTCGTGAATATGGCAACAAGGATGAGGACAACAGTCCAAACAATGTAATTAGGGCAAATAATTACAATACATCAGCTCAAAAATATAGAGAGATATCTTTATTATTATTATTGCTAGCATGCTAGCAAAGTGAACTTGGGGTAAAGATGCCCCCCAAGTCGGATAAGTTTATAACGGGTAGATGCATCACTGTGTCGTGCAAGACAATTTTTCTCGCCAGAATCTATCTTACATATCTATATGTCTACTATTCGTCCATGCTTAGAATATAGCTGTCACATATGGTCTGGTGTTCTTGCTATATATTTAGAGATCCTTGATAAAATCCAAAGGAGAATCTGCAATATTATTGGCCCTGACCTGGAATTTCGGCTTCAGTCACTTTTCCATCGCCGTAATGTAGCTTCCCGGTGTCTTTTCTGTAAATATTTTCATAGTAGTTGTTCTGATGAACTTTCCTCTATAGTATCTAGACTTTATGAATTTGAGCGCAGCACTAGATTGGCGGCTAGGTCTCGTCAGTTTACAGGTGAAATGGCTGCACGTAACCGTAAGTTTTATGCTAACAGTTTCTTCTATCACACTTCTTCCTTGTGAAACTCTTCCGGCTTCTTGCTTCCCAGTCAACTTTGATCATCAAAAATTTAAATGCAATGTCAATCATTATCTTCTGTCATCTTAATTTCTGTTCTTTTATTGTTCTCTCTCCTTAATATTTTTTTCCTTTTCTTATATTCTTTCAGTAACCTTCTTGCGTCTTAATGGCTTTGCTGCCTTACTTGGGGTAAAATTATTTTAAAAAAATGTGTGCTATATAGGGACAGGTTTTAATAAATATCAATGCATAATCTGGCAGGTAAGGCGCTGTTAGAAATAAATTAGAGCAATCCCGACTGCCCAGACAGTTTCCAATTGAGGCTATTCTCAAACTCAACACCCGGCCATAGTTCTCATCCACTACTCCTGCTCATGTGTAGAGATCTAGTCGGCATTAGCCTCTAGGGGTATGCCATACTGATTGAGGTCAGGCAACTGATAAACAATTTTGAGCTACCAAATGGGATATTTATTATAATCTACCTTGATTCACCAAGACAAAAACATGACCTCCAATCAATTATGATTAGAAGCCATGACGAGGAGGAGAAGGAATTGTTGTTCTTATTTTTTGTTATTGTTGTTCTTATTGTCCTTGTTTTTATTAATCTGGTTCTTATTATTGTTGCTGTTGTTCTTATTATTGTTGTTAACCAATAATCATTTACATGGATCTGAGATGGGTAAATATTGGTAGTTTTTTTTTTTTTTTTTTTTTTTTATTCGAGTCGCAAAGCATCTGTAACAGGAAAATGCCTCAGATTGAATTATGCTCATGCTGGTAATGAAAGACTTGATAATTCTGAGCAAAGGAGAAGAGATAGAAGGAGAAAAAGATGGGAGAGTGGTTAATCAAAATGAAGTCTGATGGGGCTGGGGAAAGTCAAGTTTAAAAATATTAATGTTAAATCCATAAGGATGGCCTCAGAAGAGTCTGAATTCAAATTAAACGAAGTAAGATTTAGTAAGGTTCAGCATAACTAACACTCCCGTCCCAACTCCATAACCACAAGGAAGTTGATAAAAGGCTTGACTCATGAATTTGCCCAAAGTCCACAGTATTTTTGGTAACTTTGGGGTTTGTTTTGCAAACTATCAGACATATTCACGTTGATTTCAATGTAAATTTTGGAAACTTAAAAATCCAGACCAAAATTGAAAATGGTTTCGCCATATGAGTTATTTAATGAGATTCTTTATCTGTCTCTATTTCTGAGATGAGGTATTATGTACACTATTTACATTGTTCGGAGTATCGTCCTCATATTTGTCGCCATATTTATCACAACGTTTCGGCCGTTGTACGCTCCGGCCTTCTTCAGGTGGTTGGAATGTCGAACTGAACCCCTTTATTTTGCTGGCTGGGGTAGACTGTTCTAGTTCCACACGCCATGTTTAATGGATGTGAACTATCTCCTGTTAATGTTAGACATTACGTTGAAGAAAAAGTGCGATCGAAATATTGCCCAGATCAACAAACACGTCCTGCAATTTCTGTCAAATACACAACGAACAAATCCAACAGACGACACAAATTCCGTTGAAGGAAACGAATCAGTGAAATGATAATAGTTTTAATGCCTTGTCATGGTTAATGAGCAAACTTTGCAGCCAAATATAGACTTCTTGAAATACTGATTCTTGTACAATCATCAAAGTAAAGCAACGTTGAGCGTAGTCGGTACCTACATGGGTAACTGCTTGCAAGTACAAGTTACTGCAATGGATAACAGGTCGACGTTGGAAATCAGAGAGCCAAGTTCCAATTCCAGTCAAGTTTGTCATGTTCATTTAAGTGAAAAAGGTATTTTCCCCCCAGCTATGCGTTAAATAGGACTTGTATCTGTAAATCATCATTATCATCTCCCGAACATTTCTTACAATGTCAAAATATTTTCTCGTTTTAAATAACCTACAAAAGACTGTTAATCCTTTAAAACTTCACTGAGTGCCACTCCGCATTTATGGCTTTGTGTCAGACTAAGTAAATATCTTCAAGGACCTTTCTGTGGTGAAGAGTGGATAATGGGTAATACTTCCATTAGTGTGGGCATACTTGTATGCCTTTATGAAATTCGCATTGCCTCCTGTCTGCATAGTTATCTATATTTTCTAGACATCGTGAAATGTTGGTCACTAGTGTTTGTGCTTATTAACTAATTATGTTAGGTGGTGGTGTTTTGTCTGTACTGGCGAGATTCTGAGTGAAACCAAAATGGCAGCGCCCACGAGAAATCGCCATCAGCATTTTTATAGTCATTTACTTCCAGTAAATGGCAATTTCATAGCCCACTCCGCCGGAAATGGGCCAGGACAGCCAGAATTCTGCATTGTTAAGTGTTAAAATAGCATCCCATTATTACTTTATAGTGAGTTCAAATCTCACTAGCTACTACACAATAGTGGCCTTGTACCTTGCTGTGGAGCAATGATTAGAAAGCTAGCGTACCAGAACAACTATAAAAAATATATTTTAAAAATACTTTGCGATTACTGTATCATTATCATCCCCCCACCACTCAAATTCTTATAATCTAAAAATATTTTCTGGTTTTAAATAGCCTGCAAAAGATTGTTAAATCTTTAAATAAAAAAAAAAATAAAATAAAAAAAAACACTCCACATTTATGGCTTTGTGTCAGACTAAGTATTGCTTAGTATTACCCTGTTCCTTTTTTCTTTTCTTTTGTTATTGTTTATCGTAAATTTTGTCAATTCTGTTTGTTGGGCATTTTTTTTTAAGCGTTTCACCCCAAGCAAGGCGGAAAGCCACAAGGACGCAAGAGGTTACAGAAAATTTGGAGCAAGATCTGATAGGAGTGATAGAAGAAAGGATGAGGAGAAGAGTAGTGGATAGATCAAGGCAACTGGAGATGTCGATTGACATTACACTTGAATAGCTGGAGATTATAGCTCTCAGGGAAACTGGAATAGGGAAGGGAGTTCCACAGGCGAGAGGTGCGAGACATGAAGCTATTAGAGTAGAAGAGACGGCTACATTTAGGAGTTTCGACAGTGAAGAGGTGAGAGCGGGATGCCAGCCTTGTAGGGCGCTTGAACTCGAAGTCTGGGAACCAGCGAATGCAGCTCCTCGGAGCAATTGCCATGAAAATGTTTGTAAAACAGACAGAGAGAGGCGACGGTGCGTCTGTGAGAAAGTGACTGTAAACGAGATGCCAGATCAGGGCCAATTATATTGCATATCCGCCTCTGGTGCCTATCAAGAACCCCGAGGCAAACATAACCATGGCCAATAATGATACTTGTTATATAGGAATAAAATGTCGCTGCTGACACTGGAGTTTGAACACAGATCACCAGAGAGAAAACACAGACGATCCCATTTTGAATAAGTAGATCACGTGATAGTAAAGGAAATGCATATATGGGAATTGGCGTGGCGTCTAAGTGAATATCTCACTCTCCGGATTACTTCGGAAGTGTGCTGGTCAAACACACTGCCTCCGGGCAGGGAGGATTCCCAAACGAGGCTATGTCCAATGGCAAAGTCCCGTCTCGGGAGACAGCTACCTGACCCCGTTTTATACGGGGTCCACGGGGAATTTCCTGTAGGCTCGGATACCCCCACATTAAATTCGGCTCTGTGCCACATCTGACCGCGTGTAGTTGGATTTTTGTCTCCAGCTGTGCTGGTCAAACTCTTTGCCTCGGGGCAGAGAGGATCCCCAGACGAGGCTATGTCAAAGGGCAGAGTCTCATCTCGAGAGAGAGCTATGCAACCCAGTATTTTTTTCGGATACCCCACAATAAACTCGTCCTTGTTTCACATCCGACGGCGTGGGGCGGGTTAGTGAATATCTCAATATAGGGATTACTATCCGGATCAATATTCAGTGGTTACTATCTGAACGAGTATTATCCGAAGGCGTCTGACACCAGTATTGTTCAACGGTGGTACTATAGTTGTATCTGCGATTACAAAGTCTCTACTACAACGAGCATTACGAATTTGACGAGTATTCGTTGGCATTAAAAAATACTGATTATAACGATGATGATGATTACAACAGGAAAACTATGGTGATGAAGTCACTGATTTTTTTTTTAAATTTCTTTTAAAGTCTAAATATTTCACTCCACCCATGTTTTTTTCCCCTTTTTGCCTTCTGCTTCTATATTTTGACCTTTTCTTTTGCTAAAATGAAGTTTGAAAAAAAAAAAAAAAGAAAAAAAGCCTGTTGACTTTATACTGCTTGACGAGAGACAGTAATTTGCACCTAAAAATGCGCTCTTTATATATATATATATATATATATATTATATATTATTTTTTTTTTCTTCGTCGGTTGTTAGGCAGGCGTATCAAGTAAAATGACATGGCGAAAAGCTTAGGGTACCCACCCACGCAATAGACGCGTCGCCCTCGTAGAAGAGACACCAGTAATACTTATGCAATAACAGTTAAAGGGGCAGAGACACAATTTTTTAAATAACAAACGAGAAGTCATTCTTAATGGTTTTTGCGAAAGCCTCCGCCTGAAGCGGGGCTTAACACAAATTAGAATTCAAGCATAACTGATGGGAAGCAGTCAAGGTTGAATATTGAGGAAACGGCTGCTTCAGAGTCAAATGGACTGGGTAAGCAGAAACTTATGGCGGAATTTGGGACGCTCAACTATAAGAGAGGTTCCCAAAGTTCACTGGTGTTATAAACAAAGGGAGTCGGTCAGTTACAAAATACTAAACAAATTAAAATTTCTGGCTTTTTTTTTTTATTTTTTGGTGTGGAGTGGGGGGATTTGTATTCCTATTTATGCGATTTTGAAAAGAAAAATCCTACTATTTCAAGATTTAAAAATTTAAAAAAAAAAAAAAAAATTAATCTCCACGATATATACGGTAGAAAGAGAGAAAGAGAGAGAGAGAAAGAGAGAGAGAGAGAGAGAGAGAGAGAGAGAGAAAGAGAGGAAAGAGAGAGAGAGAGAGGGGAGGGGAGGGGAGAGGGGAGGGAGAGGGAGAGAGGGAGAGGGAGAGGGGAGAGAGGAGGGAGGGAGGGAGGGAGAGAGGAGAGGGAGGGAGAGAGGGAGAGAGGGAGAGGGGAGAGAGAGGGAGAGAGGGAGAGGGGAGGGAGGGAGAGGGAGGAGAGAGGGAGAGGGAGAGAGGGAGAGGGAGAGGGGAGAGGGAGAGGGAGAGAGGGAGAGAGGGAGAGAGGGAGAGGGGAGAGAGGGGAGAGGGAGAGAGGGAGAGGGGAGAGGGAGAGGGAGAGGAGAGGGGAGAGAGGAGAGGGAGAGGGAGAGGGAGAAAGTGGGAAATAAAGAAAGGAAGTACGCGAAAAAGGCGAGGGAAGTAAAAAAGAAAAGGAAAACGGAGAAAGAACGAAAAGAGAAAGAAAAGAGAAAGAAAAGAGAGAAAAGAGAAAGAAAAGAGAAAGAAAAGAGAAAGAAAGAAAAAAACGAGGAGAGAGAGAGAAAGAGAGAGAGAGAAAAGAAACAAACAAAGAGAAAGAACCGAAGAGAGAGAGAGGAGAAAGAACCTCGGAAAAAATAGGAAGGAGGAAAAGTATAATCATATCAAATGTAAATAGGTTATATCTTTTGTCTTCTGTCTTGTCAAAAAAAAAATTAGCATCATTACGTCATGCCTTTGTGGTAATTAGTATTTTTTATTAGACTGAAGTCGTACTACTTATTATATTTAATAAATTAAGAGAATTTTATATGAGACGACGCCATACTAAAATATGAAATAGACGTTGAGGAACGACTGCAGATATTGACGATGAGTTTAATGTTAGTTTTGGAGCGGAGGTCACCAGTAAAGTAAATGTGCTTAGCACAGACGATTTAAGATTAAACATCAGATTCAAATGGGCGGACAAGAAAGAAGAGGACAAGGAAACATCGGAGTAACGGTAAAAGTTAAAAACATCACGAGTGAAATACGTTTCATGCTAATCGACAAAAGGTTGACAAAGTCAAAAGAATTCAAGGTAGCACAGTCAGGCAAAACAAGAGAAACCTCTAAGACTTGATCAGGGTGTTCTTTACTAAGGGCTAAATCATAGTGCAACTTTCGTCGAGAAGGGGAGACCAGTCTGAAAGCTCGTTGTTCCAATAAGAGCGAAGATTTTTAGTTTAGGTTTGGGATAGTTCTCTTCGGAAATCGGCTTAAGAAAAAAGGAGCGAGATTATGAGCATAATTAATTTGGCTCGAAAAGTTAATCCCCTTTTTATCTTGATATATTATTTCTTTACTAAAGTATTGCTGCAAGTAATTATTATTACCAAAAGAAAAAATGTTCTAAAGGGATACGCATTAAAAAAAAAAAAAAAAAAGAAAAGTATTGTGATTTTCATTGATACCTGACCAAAGCACTAAACTCGCGGCAGTTAAATAACTCGATCTACTTAATTGAGGCGTTCTTTATTTCAGGCCAAGTCATAGTGCAATCCATGGCCTTAACTGGAAGTCTACTTCAAATATCGACGTTTCACTGGGAGCAAAGTTTTTAGTTTCGGCTTGAGTTTGCGGTAGTTCTCTGTCGGAATCGGCTTAAGAAACAGAAAAAAAAGTGGCGATTAAGAGCATAATTAATTTGGCACGAAAAGTTAATCCCCTTTTATCTTGATACATTTTTCTTTGATGGAGGTTTTATTACAATTAATATACAATTTGTCGGAGCTTCGGATCAATCACTTCCCACCCTGTTAACAAGGGCGTACAAAATGTTATATTATATATATATATATATATATATATACTTTGAATTCATTATCCACGTTAAAACAGTTTTAATTAATCAAAACCAAATTGGAACCTGTCTATATTTCTGAGATGAGGTATTATGTACAGTATTTACATTAGTCGGACTATTGTCCTCATCCTTGTCGCCACATCCGTCACAACGTTTCGGCCGTTGTACGCTCCGGCCTTCTTCAGGTGGTTGGAATCAGCACATATGCTAGGCCACAAAAATCTCCTGAGCCGACCAAGCATAGAAATAAATACAATATGGGAACCAGTAATAAGGAGTGCCTGAGAAAAGCAATGATAACAAAGTTGCAATATGAACTCTGGTAAAGACATGCAATGATAACAAAGCAAAAATAACAGCAAAAATTGCAATATGAGCACTGGTAAAAATGATGCTGAAAACATTAGGTTTATAATACTCAGAAGTTCATACCCAGATGTCCTCAAGGACACATGGCACAGTGGATAAAGGCGTTGGTTAGATCCAGTGACAGACCCAAAAAGAAGGTGAGTTCAATTCCTGGTTAAGACAGTGGAGAACTTTCAGAGGGAAAATTAGCAGGAGATAACGGATAACTGACATCCATCAAACATGGCACGTGGAATTAGAACAGTCTACCCCAGCGATCGAAATAAAGGGTTCAGTTCGAAATTCCAACCACCTGAAGAAGGCCGGAGCGTACAACGGCCGAAACGTTGTGACGGATGTGGCGACAAGGATGAGGACAATAGTCCGACTAATGTAAATACTGTACAAATTGGAACCATAAATTAATTCTGGAACAAAAATACAAAATAAACATAAAAGTAACTTTTTATTTTATTTACTTATTATTTATGAAGTAACTATTATTAAGCCGACTTATTTTCTCATAATATACTTATAGAAGTACATAGAAAAATGTCTAATAAGTGAGTGATTTAATAGAACTTAATGCTTTGTTCACAAGAGCCAGAAATATTGGATTAGATTTATTGAATTTAATTAAGACAAATTTGACAACGTTCTTAAAAGATTTTTTCCTTAAATTTGTAGTACACAATATCACTTTTTTTTCTTTTTAAATAGAGAGACAGAAAAACAAAAAAGCGAGGAGTGGAAACAAATAATCAGCTGTTGTCACATTTCTCAGACTGTTTTTCCGTCAGAAAAAAAAAATGTTTTGCAGGAATATTCATAGAATGAAAGGAAAGTTTAATGTGCCTAGATTTTTCATGACTTTATCTTATTAACACTACTTAAGTGTTTTTTGTTTTTTTTTCTAATTTGGCATTTATAACCAATGTCTCAGAAAATGAGAAAGTGAAAAAACGAAAAGAAAAAAAAAGAAATACCGTTTGAAACAATTTAATTTAAAAAAAATATATTTCCTGCACAAAAACAAGAACAAGAAAAAAAACCAAATGTCCTTGTAATGGTCTTGCTAACTTTTTTTTTTTTGTCCTCCACATGAAATCTGTCATATTAGATTAGAATAAATCTTGGGCAAACTTTTATCTTTGCGTCCCCAGAATTAATAGAAATTAAAAAAAAAATAATACTAAAAATAAAAAATAATACTAAAAAAAAAAACTAAAAAAAAAAAAAAAAATAAAAAAAAAAATATAAAAAAAATAAAAAAAATAAAAATATAATACTAAAAATAAAAAAAATAAAAATATAATACTAAAAATAAAAAAATAAAATATAATACTAAAAATAAAAAAAAATAAAAAATAATAAAAAAATAAAAAATACTAAAAATAAAAAAATATACTAAAAAAAAAAAAAATAAAAATGTAATACTAAAAATAAAAAAAAAAAAATGTAATACTAAAAATAAAAAAATAAAATGTAATACTAAAAATAAAAAAAATAAAATGTAATACTAAAAATAAAAAATAAAAAAAATAATAATACTAAAAATAAAAAAAAAAAAAAATAATACTAAAAAAAAAAAAAAAAAAAAAATAAAATAATAAAAAAAAAAAAAAAAAAAAATATAATACTAAAAATAAAAAATAAAAAAATATAATACTAAAAATAAAAAATAAAAATATAATACTAAAAATAAAAAAAAATAAAAATATAATACTAAAAATAAAAAAATAAAAATACTAAAAAATAAAAAATAATACTAAAAAAAAAAAAATAATAAAAAATAAAAATAAAAAAAATAATACTAAAATTAAAAAAAAAATAATACTAAAATTAAAAAAAAAATAATACTAAAAATAAAAAAAAATAAAAATAAAAAACTAACAAAGACAAAAACGGATTATCAGAAGTACAGTTTTTCCCATGACACCGCTATTATTTTAACTACCTTCACTCCTCGGCAAGGTTTATTGTTTTAAAAAGCGATAATTAGAATTGTAATAAAACCTAAACATAGGATGACAGTGAATTTATACATTTTCTTTGTTCCTGTGAATTTTGTCTTGAGTCCTGAAAAAAATGGGATTGAGTTCTAAACTAATGTATAAGGCGGTGCTGACTTTTGAAGATGATCTGGGGTGTAAAAAAACAAAAAACCTTTCCAACGCGATTTTTGTTGCGTTGTTTTTACAACAAGTCAACCCTCGTTAATGTTTAATCCTTGCTAATCTAGTAGCATGCTTAAATTAATGCGGTTGAGATACCAAGAGAAAGCTCTCATCAGAACAAATGTAATGGAAATATTTATAGAAAAGACAGTGGGGCGTGTTACATCAGTGGTGAAGATGCCATGTCAGGACTGATTCTATTACAGGTAATTATCTGGATATTGTCAATAATCTCGGGATATATAGCAGATGACCCAGATCACAGGTGGTAGTAATATTCAATACGTAGATGAATGGTAGATCGAGAAAAATTGCCAGTGAACCAACTTTCCTAGGAGCAAGCCTAGCAAATGATTCAATATAATCATTCCTTTTCATGTCAGTGGAAAATGCGAGACCAAGAAGGTGCAATGAGATGCTCTCCTAGTGGTTGGCTTCAGCCATATCGATGGAAGGCAAAAATGGTTCTCGAAGATGACTAAGAGACAGTAGTTTCATTTTAGAGGCGTTAATATTTACAAGCCATTTCTTGCCCCAGTTAACAAATGATTGGAGGCAGTGGCGTAGCTAGAGTAAACGTCACCCGGGGCGGTCCGCTCCGCTCAAATGTCACCCCAATGACCCCGATTCACCCTATGCTGAATGGTTAGCTGTAGCTAAATTTTCATACATGCTCTACCTCTACTTTACTCTACTGACCGGTACGTTACTGTTTACATGTATGATCCAAGACAAAATCCTATACAACAAAATAATCAGTTCAAATCAAAAGCTGAAAACATTGCTATTTTTCCTACTCACAAATTTCCCGACAATTTATTCGTAAAATTTCTGACGGGGGGACAAAACTGGGGGCTCATAAATTATTTCGCGGGGGGGGGTTCATATGCCAGCCTGCGAAACCCTGTGTCTCCAGCACTGTTTTCAGACTATTTTTGGTACCTTAGCCTGGTTGAAAAATTTGTTGGCGGGTGACTTTGTCCGCCCCTCCCCCCTTAGCTACGCCACTGATTGGCGGTCATTGTCGAGATCAGCTGCCAATTTTACTCTTAAATTGAACGTCTGAAGATCAACGTCAAGAAAGGTGTTTTCAGCTTAATACAAATTCAAGAACTAATATACAGTGTAACCCAGATATAAGAGAAACCCGGATATAAGAGATTTTCTCTGGTCCCAAATTAGAGCCTGTGTTAAGGTATATAAAATAGACCAAACCCGGATATAAGAGAAACCCGGATATAAGAAAGATTGTCTCTGGTCCCAAATTAGAGCCTGTGTTAGACCAAACCCGGATATAAGAGACGACTTCTTCGGTCCCGACAACTCTCTTATATCCGGGTTACACTGTATGTGTGTGTGTATATATATATATATATATATATATATATATATATATATATATTCGATTATAGGTGCAGTTCAATTTATAATTACATGAATCATTCATACAAAAAACAAATATAAAAGGTTAATGATTTAAATGGCGAGAATACATCTTCAAAACAATTTCAATAAGGTTCGGGGTTAGTGTACCTTATTAAAATTGTTTGGGAAGATGTATTCTCGCCATTTAAATCATTAACCTCTATATTTGTTTTTTTTTTTTTTGATATATATATATATATATATATATATATATATATATATATATATATATGGTGATTTCATGCAAAAACATAAATTTGGAATCTTTGAATTTTTTACTGTTACGTAAACGCTGTAAAGTAATCATCCATACTATTACGATTTTTTACGCTATTACTCAGCCAATACAAGGCCCAAGAGCCATTCAAGGTAGAGGATTGCTGGAAAGGGCCGCTTTATGAACCTATGAATCCTATAGATTTTTTTTTATTTGCATCTTTGCCACGTTGTTTCCGCAAAAGTATAATCATATTTCAATAGTTTAAGTTGGTCGTTTCCCCTCGGAAAAATTCATTTGCATCCCCCACCCGTGAAAATGATGTAAACTAATGAATGAAAGGCAACACCACACCACTTAAAATATTGACGTGTCCACGTAAATGCTAGGATACTGAATCCTGATTTTCTAGGCAAGTACTAAGGTGAACTTTAGAGTGCTCGTCTTACAAACCTCAGCTTCTATCCAGGATAGTTCGTATTTAGTAAATATGAACACTTTTACGTAAAAGCTTGCCTATCGCCCGGTTCACCCTCCTCCTCGGTCTTTTTGAGCAGGAATGGAGGTTTATCGCTTTTTAGGATTGAGTTTCCGGGTCCTTCTAAAGTCTACTCAAAATCTCTACTTCTAACATCTATGAACTCTGGGGGTTTTTTCCCCCATTATATTATTTATTTTTCTCCTACCCCAATCGAAGTCGATATGCTCACCTGTCGTCCTGTTCATACCCTTCCCTGTTTTTTGGAATTGTTTATTCCATGTCTCCTGTTTAGAATTGGATTTCTGATTCCTTCTAAAGTCTACTTCCACACGATACTTCCAACGTCTCCGACAAAACTCGGAAAAAATTCTTGACCGCTTCAAGTCTAGAGTTAACCATTATCTTTCCTACCTAGTCCCCCAAGAACTTCACTTCTTGCCATTTCTTTCGCTGATACAACAGTCTGTAACCATGTACCTGAAATGTCTCGAGCCTTGTATTTGGCGAACATTACTAAATATATCTTACTTATTATAAAACGCAGATTGTGTGTGTGTGTGTGTGTGTGTGTGTACACGTTTATATATATTGGATCGGATTTCCTACATTTTTCAACCGATTTCAACAAAACTTCACAGGACTATGTAAAGTTACCTTGAGGTGGTTCTGACAGCGCCAAAAATTGGAAAAACAAAATTGTTTTTGCACAAAATCAATTTGAAAACACGCTTAAGAGGCATCGCTTTCATGGAATGAAAGGGGGACAACTCATATCGAGTTATACTTATAATAAAACCCAGGTTGTTTGTGTGTGTGTCTGTCTGTGTTTGTTTATATATAAGATCAGATTTCCTACATTTTTCAACCGATTTCAACACAACTTCACTTTTTTTTGGCAGGTAGTATTTCTTATTGTCTTGCACACTTTTTTCCTTTATTTTTACCTTCAGAATGCTTTAAAAATTCCATTTACAAGACAACTGTTTATAATAAAATTCTATTCAATTGGTAGACTCATAACAATTGAAAACAATGTTTTTGTTTGAGTTTGACCAATTCGTATTAAAAAAAAAAACAAAAAACAAAAAAAAACAAACTAATTAAGACATGCGTGTCCGTCAACCTTAAACAATAATCTTTGTCAATTTTATTTTTCAGTCTTTATGATGGTCGATACTTGATCTATCTCTTACTGTTACATCCCCGGGCAACCCCGGGCTCTACTGCTAGTATAACAAATAAATAACGAAGTAATCATGTGAACATGCCTTAGGCACAAGTTAGCTTCGTCCAAGAAAAAAAAATGTTTTGAGCTTGAATCAAAGAAAAAGCTTTTATCACTCCCACATTCTGTTTGTCATGCAATTAACTCTAGTAAATATGTAGAAATAAAACTAATAATTCCTTAGTTTTGCCTAAAGTAAAATTAACTTAAATTAACCATGTCGAGAAAAAAATACAAATGTTGAAGTAAAGTAAAGTTTGTTTCTTTTCATTAGAGGAAACTGAAAATTAAAAACGGAAACTTTTTTTTAATAAGAGCGACGACACTTCTGTAGATATGAGGGTGGTGTAGATTAAAAAAAAAATAAAAAAATTACGCAGCACTTATTTCGATTAATTGCGTTACTTAGAATGATTACTTCTCTACTTGTGTAAAAGTGACAGATGGCTATAAAAAGGCGATAATTTACGATTATTTTTTGTAAATAAAATACATAATATTTTGAACCGTGTATATATTCATTGGGGTTTCATGTTTTTAAAGTTATTTTATTTCCTATTCTCCACAGACAAATTCTGGAAACTAGTTGGGACTTCATAGAGAGACTGTGGTATTATGGTGGTTGTAGTAAGAATGGTAAGTAAGAATGTGGTATTTTGGTAAAGGAATATTCATGGTTTGTTTGGGTCAGTGAGTGTAGTTTTAGCTAAGTTTTAAAATAATGCAGATGAAGACTAACCTTCCCCATCATCTCTTTTTTGGCTTTGTGCCACATTTGTTTTTATAAAAATAAATATTATTTGTTTAAATAAAGCATTGACGATTGCTTGCGTTACGTGGCAATAATTAGGTAAAAGTGATGTACTAATATAAGTAATCAAGTAGTCGTTTTAAGTTCTGAACATCGGTGCCTGGAAATAATGGTCGGATATAAAACTGTCAGTTGCTTAAACTTTTTTTTTTTGTCTTTTTTATCTGAATGCACACAATACAACAAATATTTAAAAATATATATAAATTTAAATAAAATTAAAAGATATAACTAGAATAATATAGAAAAAAGAACTAGTGATAACTGATTACAACATTGTTTTTCTAACTAGGTATCTCCACTTTTATTCAAATAACGTGGTGTCCACAAGATTAGGAAATTCTTACAAAAATCAAATAATTGTCGGATTTTAATGAAATTTTCAGGACTTTCAGAAATGAATTAAATTATTTTGGAAATCTTTTGTTTTAGAAAATCTTTGTAATTTTTTTTTTTTTTTTAACATATGTTACCCCCCCCCCATACACACATACTTAATTTCATGAAATTTCGAGAAATTAAATTTCAAGGAGAAAAGTTGTTTTTATTAGTTAAAAACAGCTCTCCTTGGAGAATTTAAATCATTTTTTTTTAACAATCACCGATAATCTGTTCTGAAGCGTAAAATAAAATAAAAAAAATGCAATATAAAACTGACATTATTTAATTAAAAAAGCTTTTAATTGCTTTTATAAATAAGATTTATTAATGACGTTATTGTCATCGAGATTTTTCTTTTCATTTTCATTAATGCACCAAGAAAATGGTTTGGTGCTTGGACTTTCACAGTAAAATTTTTTGTTTTTGTTTTTTAAATTAAAATAAAATCCAATAAAGACTACCTTTGACGCGGGTAAAGTTAGCGACAAAAAAAAAGTGTACTTACTCGCCGTAAAAATTTAAGACCTTTACGACGGTATATAGTCATATTTAATAACAATACATTAAGTTTCCACTACTAGTCATTTAAATTAAATACATAGTTGATCTTGCTTTTTCGCTAATGCTGGAGAAAAATGTTAGGGAATAGATACGAACAAGAACGCACGTGTGTTTACCAGGCAATTTCACATCCGTCAGTGAGAAGGCGTGCGCTGATAATTTAAGAAGAGAAGACTAAAAAAAAAAAGTAAGAGATTCCGTTTTGAGTTCTGGAATTTTGGGTTTATACTATAGTAGTCGTAAAAATTTGCTGTTCCTCGCGAAATTGCAATTATGTAAGTTTTTGTTGATTAATTAAAAATGTACTTTAAAAAAGTATAAATCTGTTCTTTAATCACAAGAGATTTTTCGTTAAAAAAAATAAAAAAATAAAAAAAAATAAAAAAAGATCTATTTTGCTTGTTTTCAAAATATTGTATTTAAAAATATCAAAAACAAGATACAAGTAACAAATACTAATGTTGATATCCTTTTGTTCTTTATTTTTAAAAAAAAATATAAAAAAAAGTATTTTTGTACAAACATATTAATGACGAGAGCACAATTTACATGTGAAAACAAACAACTAACTTCCGATAACTTTGTAAAAGTCAGGGATCGATTGGACATAGTATCGATATCATAAACAAAAACCCCTTCAATGACGATAAAAATAAATAAATATTTTTAGATTTTGACAAGTGCTACACTTGTCAGAATCGGAAAATATTGATTTTAGAATACTAATATACAAAAATTATCTCAAAAAAAATTTTTTTTTTTTTTCCTTTGGGACCATAAATTAATGTCGATAACAAAATATCAAATTAGAATAAAAAGCAACTTTTAAAAATTGTTATTAAGAAGCTTTTTTTCATTTTACGTTTCAGTTTTAAAAATTAAGCAAAAAAAAACAAACCCTTAACCTTTTTCAGTTTTCAATTACCATTTTTAAAACAAAACCCCGTTAAAACAAGTAGAATTGCAACTAACTAACGCTTCAAGTTTCATTAATTACAATATTTCACCGAAAAATTTCTTAAATTGTGAAGAAAAAAAATAAAAGGTAAATTCCGATATTCCTCTTGTTAAAATGTCGAACGGAAAAAAAGTCTTAATTTAAAATAGTGACCTTTCCGAGCCACTGCATATTTTTTCCGACAAAAAGCACTTCAACATGCAAGTAAATGAGATAGAATTTTATTTAGAAATAAAACTCCCAAACCACAGAACCCAGCATCTATTCTTCTTCCAGAAGATCAATTCTATGATTAACAACCCATAGATATTACAATCCATTTCACTGCCTCTTCGAATTTTGAAAAAATAAACAAAAATCAATGATACTGTTTAACCTTATTCAAAGGAAACGACCACAAATTGTTTTAGAGATTTATTTCTGAAAATGTTATTTTTTTTTTTTTTGTATTATTAAAAAGCAGAAATACTTGGACTAGTTTTTTTTTTTTTTTTTTTTACTACGTCAAAAGGAGAAAAACCACAGCAAAAATTCTATCCACCCTCAGAAAACACGTTTTACAAATTTTTATTAAATTATTGGTGTGGAAAATAAAAATAAATAAAAAAACACAACAAAACTTACCTTCAGTGATGGAAGATCTAAGGCAATTAGGCTTCCAGCTTGGCATTGTATTCCCAAAGTCAAAAATACGGTAAAGTTCCAAATAATGCAAGAGACAATATCGCGTGTCTCGAGTCTGTTGCTTTTTTTTTCTTCGATTTGAGTTCTTATCTTTTCACAAAACGTAAATAAATCCTTAGGCCTATGTGTAAATCGCGAAAGCAAAGCAAAAGAATGACTTCGTTATACTAAAAAACACTAAAAAGCTACTACAAACTTTTTTTTTTTTAGCTTTTTACATTGTACAATCACACATATTTGCAATACTTGCTTTTTTTTTTTTTTTTTTCATTCACAGCTTTTTCCTTGAGTTTTCTTTTTTTAGTTCAAACATATTAATTTTTAACCATGACAGCTTATTAATTTATTTCAAATAACTTTAAAAAAGACAGTTTCATTTCGTTCTTTCTTCACGCGGTAAACAATTTAATTATATTGCTTTTAAAATGGTATCCTATCGTAGAGGAGTTGGAGTAAATAATTTTCTACATAGGGCGATACTAAACACCCGAAAAAACGGCGAAATAAAAATGAGGGAGAAAGAGAAAGAAGAAAAATTGCTATTGTTATTTATTGGGGCTCGTATATTTCTTCTTTCTCTGCTTCGAACTGAAATTCTAAAAACAGAAAGAGCGAAAAACCAAAAAAGAAAAAAAAAGAGTCATGAAACCAGGCGAAAGGAACCGTTGAAGAAAAAGTGATCTTTTTTTCTTTCTTTTTTCTTCTCCTCTTTCCTTTTCCTTTCTTTCTTCACAAAGAGAAAGAGGGTGTATGCAGTCAAAACGCCCACAACAGTAATTTCACTACTGGGCGACTCGGCGTTGAATAGTCAGCGAGCAGCCTGGGTCACCATTCACCAAGTAGTAGTGAGTTCAATCCTCAATGGGTACTCCATAATTATGGCCTTATACGAAACTAAGCAAAGCTTAGTAAATAAGATAAGCGTGCAGAGGTATAATGAAATCGTTAGCAAGTTGACCATTACTACTAAGTAGTAAGTTCAATCCTCACTGGATGCAACATACTTGTGGCATTGCGCTAATCTTAATAAACTAAAATTAATCCTCTAATCAGTGTCGAGGACAGGAAGTGTTGGTCTCTCCAAAAATATAGTGGCTGCCTGGGTGGTTCCATAACTACTCACTGGTGAACTAAACATGTGAATGTTTCTGATTATCTAAGACTCACATAGAGACAGATGGGAAGACTGTGTTGCGCCAGGTATGAAAGGCTTGGATCTTCTTAATTAATCCCCAAATAATGTAAAGTTACTTATTGCTAATATTAATTCACTCCAAGAAATTATAAATTAAATTTTGTTTTTTTTTTTTTAATTAAATTTTTGGCACACTTTTGTAATTATAAATTTTAAATCAAAATTTGTTTAGCTTGCTTCGCCAACCCTGAGAATGAAAAATTGCCAAAAATTAGAGTTATTCGCATTTCGTAAGCGCGGGTAATAATTCGAGGTACTTACAAGGAATTTTTTACAAGTTTAAAAAAAAAAAAAAAGGAAAAAATCTGTTTTTGGTTGTTTATCGGGGTGAACGCGAATGTAGACCCCACACTTAGAAATAGCGCATCCGAGCCACCCACATTTGGAGCGAGCGCAAAGGTCAACTCAACCAAAGTGTAAAGTGCCTCGATCTGGGAGAATTTGATGTGAATTTTAATAAAAATAAATTCTTTTTTTTTTATTTTGGCTTGAATTGGGAGTGAATTAACAGAAAAAATCCAAAGGCTTCAGTATCTATCTATATTTCTGAGATGAGGTATTATGTACACTATATACATTATTCGGACTATTGTCCTCATCTTTGTCGCCATATTTATCACAACGTTTCGGCCTTTCAGTATCTGTCTATATTTCTGAGATGAGGTATTATGTACACTATTTACATTATTCGGACAATTGTCTTCATCTTTGTCACCATATTTATTACAACGTTTCGGCCTTTCAGTATCTGTCTATATTTCTGAGATGCGGTATTATGTACACTATTTACATTATTCGGACTATTGTCCTCATCTTTGTCGCCATATTTATTACAACGTTTCGGCCGTTGTATGCTCCGGCCTTCTTCAGCTGGTTGGAATATCGAACTGAATCCTTTATTTCGCTCACTGGGTTAGACTGTTCTAGTTCCACGTGCCATGTTTAATGGATGTCAGTTATCTCCTGTTAATTCCCCTCTCCAAGTTCTCCACTGCCTTAACCGGGTATTGAGCTCACACTCTTTGTCTCCTGTCACTGGATCTAACGCCTTTATCCACTGTGCCATGTGTCCTTGAAGACACATGGCACAGTGGATAAAGGAGATAACTGACAACTGACATCGATTAAACATGGCACGTGGAACTAGAACAGTCTAACACAGTGTTATGGTGGAACACACCTATTCTATAGTTAATAGACTCTCCCACCTATAATAAGTAGGAGTAGTAAGAGTGAGTGAGTTCGGATGTCGTACGACAGTTAGTCGAATACGAAAGTATCAGCGACCACGACTAGATTACTCTGCGTCATGCCTAATTATATCAAGTTCCTAACGTTTTGTACGTCGAACCTATTTTAGGACCGACTTAGTATAAATACAAGCCTCCACGGTGAAATCACTCCACAACACCCAGTGACCGAAATAAAGGGTTCAGTTCGACATTCGAACCACCTGAAGAAGGCCGGAGCGTACAACGGCCAAAACGTTGTAATAAATATGGTGACAAAGATAAGGACAATAGTCCGAATAATGTAAATAGTGTATCCAAAGGCTTGTTGTTTTTTTTATTTTTTTTTTATTTTTTTATTTGAGTTTGTCATGCGGGGTGATGTGGGGAAATAAATGATACTATTTCGAACACTGAGCAGACCCCACTTTTTTCCACAAGATTCGACTGCTATATGCAATGATTTCTATTCTGATTTTGTCATGGACTATTAGACATTTCTAAAGAAAGAAAAGTGCTTCCGGTCATATCACGCTGAAACACCGGTTCTCGTGCGATCATCTAAGTTAAGCAACGTCGAGCCTGGTCAGTACCTAGATGGGTGACCGTTTGGGAATACCAGGTACTGTAAGCTTGACTATGCAGGAGGTGTAATGGATAAAGGCTCGGAGTTGAAAATCGGAGAGCCGAGTTCAAATTACGCGCAAATACCCTTGGTATGGATCCACCTCTTCTCCCACCCAGCTCTGGGTTAATTAGTAGAACTTGTTATCTCAAAAAAAAAAAAGTTCTTACAATCTAAAAATAATTTCTGGCTTGAAATAATCTGCAAAAGGTTGATAAGATGTAAAAAAAACAAATCAATCTATAAAGAAAGAAATAGTGAAAGAAGGAAGGGCAGAATTAGTAAAAGAAAGAATAAACAAAAGTATTGCTAAAAGAAAGATGGAAAAATGAGTAAGAATAAGAAATAAATAAAGAATTAGTGAAAGAAAGAACGACAGGATTAGTAAAAGAAAGAAAACGCCAATAATGGTGAAAGAAAGAATGAGTAAACAGAAAGAAAGAATCAGTGAAAGACAGAAAGAAAAAAAAACAACAGCATTGGTAAAAAAAAAATAAAGAAAGAAAAATAAGAAAAAAAGAAAGAATGTGTGAACGTAAAAACGACAGAATTTGTGAAAGAAAGAAAATAAGAAATAAATGAAGAAAGAAAGAAAGAAAGACAGAATTAGTAACATAGATACAGAAATAAAAGGCCAGTATTAGTAAAAGATGCAAAGAAAAATTAGTAAGAATAAAAAAGAAAGAAATAGTGAAAGCACGCCAGTATTACTGAAAGAAAGAAGAAAAAGGAATAATTTGTGAACGTAAAAACGACTGAATTAGTAAAAGAAAGAAATAGTGAAAGAAAGACAGAATTAGTAAAATAAATAATAAAAAAAGAACAGTATTGTTAAAAGAAAAAATGAGTAAGAATAAGAAAGAAAGGATTAGTGAAAGAAAAAACGACAGTATTAGTGAAAGAAAAATGACTAAAAGAAAGAAAGAACGCCAATATTAAAAGAAAGAAAATGAGGAAACATAAAAAAAGAAAGAAAAAAGAAGTTGTGAACATAAAAACAACAGAATTAGTAAAAGAAAGAAAGAAAATTGAGGAAGAATAAGAAATAAATGAAGAAAAAAATAGTGAAAGAAAGACAGAATTAGTAAAATAAATGAAAAAAGGACAGTATTGTTAAAAGGAAAGAAAAATCAGTAAGAATAAGAAGGAAAGAAATAGTGAAAGAAAGATAGAAAGAATGCAAAAAACGAAAGAACGTAAGAAAGAAAGAATTAGTGAAAGAAAGAACGACAGTATTGATCAAAGAAAGAATGAAAGAAAATTGAGTAAGAAAAAGAAAGAAAGAAAAAGAAAGAAAGAAAAAAGCCAGTATTATTAAAAGAAATAAAAAAAGAAAATGAGGAAAACTAAAAAAGAAAGAGAGAAAGAATTTATGAACGTAAAATCGACAGAATTAGTAAAAGAAAGAAACAAAGAAAAAATGAGTAAGAATAGGAAATAATTGAAGAAAGAAATCGTGAAAAAAAACAGAATTAGTAAAATGAATAAATAAAAAAGGAGAGTATTTTGTAAAAAGAAAGAAAGAAAGAAAAAATTAATTAATTAGTGAAAGAAAGAACGACAGTATTGGTCAAAGAAAGAGTGAAAGAAAAATTAGTAAGAAAAACAAAAAAAAGAACGCCAGGATTATTGAAAGAAAGAAAGAAAGAAAGAAAATGAATAAAAATATAATAATAATATTAAATGGTTAGGTTCCCCATCCGGAAAGCGTCACAGATTCTAGTTCAGAAAAACCAGGAATCGGACAGATCCTACACTCTGATCCCAGGTAACAAAAATTCAAGAATTGTCCATTCAAATAGAATAATGCCATAGATTCTAAACCAGAGATGAACAAAATACAACCCGTCGATTTGCATGCGGGCCTGCGTCTGATGAACACAACGAATATTATTTTTATCTTCAAATATTCATTTAAATTAAATTTGGAATTTTTTTTGTTCTCTGTTACACAAAACAATAATCTATTCAAAAAAGGAACAAACAGGAGAACAAAACGGAAGCCATTTATATTTAATATTTATTTCATTTTCATTAACAAAATCTGTCTATCTATCTATAAAATTCAGTACGTCCGTCCGTCACACTCTCTAACCATACATTGACCGATCGAGATTAAATTTTGGGGAGAAGTGCTAACAGCTAAGGGGGTATAAAGTACAACTGGTATTACTAAGATGCGTCGCTTAATACAATAAATTTTCATTAACTTTTGGGAAAAATTTAAAGTTTTATTATTTAACATACAAAATACTTCCACTATTTTAAAAACAATTTAATGGTTAAAATAACAAATACTTATTTAATAAAAATATTTTTTTTTTTTTTGCATATCTTTTCTTTAAATTTTTATATACAAGAATCCAGAAACATTTACGCATGGCCAGTTGTATGTTGCACGCTCAAAAGTAAGAAACGTTAAGAATTTATTTTTCGCTCTTAAAAAGGAAAAAAAAAAAAGAAATTTTCTTGAAAAATATTGTTTACCATGAAGCCCTATAAAATAAAATTAAAGAAATTATTAAACCGTGAAGTAAGGTTTTTGTCAAATTATTTTTCCAAACAAATCGATTTATTCAGTTTTCATCTACTGGTTTTCAAAATTGAATGAGACATAGAAAAATGTTAGCTATAACTTCAAGAATACTAAATACTGTGATGATTTCAACATGCGTTAGCGTATTTCAAATAATTAATAAAAATGCAATATTTTTTTCTGCATGTTTTCTTTTAATATTTATATACAAGAATCCAGTTTACAGTTCGCCCTGCGCTTGCGAGAACTATAATCAATTCACAAGGCCAAACGCTTCAAATGTTTGAATTTGGCTTCAGAAGGAAATATTTACGCATGGCCAGTTGTATGTTGCATGCTCATGAGTAAGAAATCCTAAGAATTTATTATTCGCTGTTAAAAAAAAAATTATTAAAAATATAGCGAAAGATACCTTCTAAAAGCTAAGCAAAATATTAAGAGACAGAAAAACTTCGCTAAGAACAAAGAAAAGAGTACTTAACTGTTATGTGATATCTGTCATCCTGCTATTGAATGAAATATGAAAAATATGAAAGACACTCGAATCTTAACAATCCTATATTTTTGGAATTCTTTCCATCCTGGGGAATATTAAAACAGGTATTAATTTTCAAGGTAATCGGTTGTGGCTCAGATCAAGATATTGCCAGCAATAAACACATACGACTAAAGGAACATCCCAACATGTAAATTACAAATTGTAGATACCCGAATCAAACAAGTACAACAATTTAACTATCTGGGAAGTGTTTTAACAGGGGACGGAAAGTGTGACACTGAGATACGAAGGCGCATTGGCATACCGAAATATACCTTCTAAAAGCTAAGCAAAGTATTAAGAAACGGGAAAATTTCGTTAGAAACAAAGAAAATAGTACTGAACTGTTGCGTAATATCAGTCCTCCTATATGACAGTGAATGCTAGACAATCTCCTCATAGTGATGAAAAAACTTGAAGCAACAGAAATATGGTTCTACAGAGAATATCACGGAACAGGACAGATTGAAGGCAAGAGGGACAAAGGAAAATATCGGATAAACTATCGGAGTGTCTTGCCGTCAGGTAACGGTTAACATGCTAGCCTAGCTAACAATACTTTGCAGTGAATTCGATGATCAATGGGAGCTCCAAACATGTAGCCTTGTACCAGACTAAGCTAGGCCAAGTCCATATCTATACGCCCAGTGCCATTATCAGCTCTCGTTGCGAATAGAGAGATCTGAAAATAAATATCTCAGCATTTTTGAAAGGTTGCCTATGCTTCCAAAATTACAAGAGTTCCCACGAATTGCCAGGAAGCCTCTTTAACAACGTATCAGTAAATTGACTACGTGTCATATACCAAATAAGAAGAGCAGTGACGCAATAAGCCCAGCATCTTTTGCATGCTTTAGGTTCGATCCTTATGGAGCAAACTCTCTATTTTCGCTTCAATATCAAACCAAGTTCATAGAAGTCATTCATTGCTAGTTTTAATTCGTTTGATAATTACTGCATTTGACACTTAGAAATGTGGGTCAATGCGCCCTTCGACTGTTAGTAGTTCATTTTTCTTTATTACTATTATTTTAGTATTTAAGTGACCCATTGTTATTGATGCTTTTTATTCCAACCCTCTGGTTCAATACACTCTTCATTATTACTATTATATTATTGCTAGTTTTATTCCATCTTATTATTGTTGCTTTTTGCTAACACTCTGGCTAAATACACTCTTAATTATTACTATTATTTTATTAATAGTTTTATTCCATCTTATTATTGTTGCTTTTTGCTAACACTCTGGCTCAATACACTCTTAATTATTACTATTATTTTAGTACTAGTTTTATTCCATCTTACTATTGTTACTTTTTATCACAACACACCGATTTTTATCACAATTCACTTTAATGATATGTTTAGTTTTTTATTACAATTCCAATCATCACTTTTTAAAACAATAAACATTGCCGTGGAATGAAGGCAGTTAAAATAATAGCCGTGTCAAGGGAAAAATAACCCTTTTGATACATTGTTTGTTTTGTTTTTTACGTTTTTTTTGTTTTTTTTTGTTGTTTTTTTTTGCGTGCCTGAAGATCTGATTTTGCCGACAATTTAAACTGATCATTGTATTTTCTGTGTATAAAAAATTTCCACATTACATTCAAACAAAAGTATCCATAATTAATATATTGATCCGAAGCAGAGCTCACAGATACACGAACTATGACGGAAGTACTGATCCATTCAGAAAACATCATCATTTTTAAAAACGGGATGTTCATATGAATTATTAAAACTATTAATAAACAAGGAGTAATGCTGATGATGGCATTGACCATGAGTCGTAGTAAAAAAAATCAACAATAATAAGATTGAATAAAACTAGCTATTCAAAAATAGTCATAGTAATACTGAAACACGACGTGTTGTGATAAAAACTGACAATAGTAAGATGGAATAAAACTGAAGTCACGCACTTTATCTAGCGGCGTTTCCATTAATGGAATCATTCCTGGAATTCCTTTCTTGGGGTAGCGAGCAGCTGCCTCGTTGCATTTTCTCGGATTTCCTCGACGTCTTGAAATCTTTTTTTCTTTCAAGTGGGATTTGATTTTTGAAGAGCAGAATGTAGCAGGGGGTCAATTCTAAGGAATATGGTTGTTGTCAGACGAAGGGTATGTTGTGGTTGGCCCCAACTCACTGCGCAATCCACGGCTACTGATGAAACCTCTGCAGTGTGGGATTAGACGACCACACTCTACACACTTACCTTCCAAGGACTATTATAAACTCACTCTACCTACTTTTAGCTCCGTTACTATAGCAACATCCCGATACTTTTTTTTTTATCAAATCTCATATATATATATTTGAATGGATGTTTTATCTGACATTATTTCTTATTACTGTAGATGTTACTTTTTAGACGATACAAGTTGCTATCCTTATGTTTTATTTTCTTAAATAGTAAAATTAATAAAAAAACAACAAATCAAACACATGTACCCAACAAATATATAGTTGGTGTATGCATGATATGTACAGATCAACTACCCTTGTAACATCTTAAACTTGCCAAAAGGTTATAAATAAATAATTGTTACTGACCGCCTAATGACTACGTGAAAATGCATGAAACTTTTAGTTGTGGCCGACCATTGTTCACCGGGACTTCATGCATTGACCTCTGTTACTCTTGTGTGTGTTTGTAGCAGACTCTCTTAGGGGTTGTTTATTTTATTCAAATTATATATTCAGGCCGGTTATCTAATGCTGTTTATTATCAACAGAATATTTACTTAAATATTTGTGTCTATATAAATAACGTATAACTATACATATATATATATATATTAGGATAAACGTGCAATCAATTTACAAATACATGAATTATTCACACAAAAACTAATGCAAAGGTTAATGATTTAAATGGCGAGACATCCATCATCGCAAACAATTCAAATAATATACAAAAACCTCCGAATCCGTTATGAATGAAATGACCCTTGTTTATATAAATTTCTGCCGTATTAGTTCTTATTTTTACTACAAGCTTTCGTCTGTTCCTACAGACATCTTCAGGTATAGAATAGATGTTGTTCTTGTTTTTTCTCTTAGTAATAAGAGGACAACGAAAATATATGTGTATTGTTGTATCCGAAAATGCTATTGAAAATGAGTTATTGTTTTTGGAACGCGCAGCATGAAACAGCCTGTCGCCTCTGAGTGTTG